>CBVK0100043202.1:0-14247 GCA_900067695.1 Picea abies
CCGAGATCTACACTCTTTCCCTACACGACGCTCTTCCGATCTCACAGTATGAGAGGCACCTAACCTCCTAGAAAATAGAGGTTCGGATCAGCCTCACTCTGCTGAAATCCCATCTCTCTCAAATAGCTGTTGATCCTCGATTGCCATGCCCAAGGTGCCTGCTTGAGCCCATACAAGGCTCATCTCAACCTGCAAACATGTGTATCTCTATCTCCAACCTCAAAACCCTTGGGTTGCTCAATATAGACTTCTTCCTCAATAACTCCGTTGAGGAAGGTAGTCTTCATGTCCATTTGATGAACATGCCATCCCATCTCTGCTGCAAGTGAAATAACTGCATGACCACCGGGGCGAAATTATCCTCGTAATCGACTCCCTCTTCTTGTGCAAACCCCTTGGCTATGAAGCGCACCTTATACTTCTCCACGCTTTTATCTGCTGCATGCTTGACTTTATAGATCCATCTTAATCCAACCACCCGTTTTCCTTCTGGCTTGGGCACCACCTCTCATACATTGTTCTTCATGTTAGAGGGAATACTCCTCCATCATGGCCTCCTTCCACACTCCATGTTGTGCAACCTACTCATAAGTGGAAGGATTGACATCTATAAGCTCTGTCATGAGTGCCAGGTACCAAATCTCTACGGTGGTTTACTCTGTCTAAAGGAGCTCTCTGGAGTTGCTACCTGTCTAGAATCGCTAACTGTGGACCTGTACCACTTAGACCGTGACCTAGGCTCAATCTCCTGTGGAACAACCTTACGTTGCTCGTCCTCCTCATCAGTCTCCTGGCTTTCTTTTCCACTAGTCTCCCCTTCTCTCCTGTGGGGTTCAACTTTGTCCTCTTCTCCGAAGGGACATGACAATAAAAAACACTCCCAAAGATGCGAAGATGACTCACATTTGGCCTAGTACCTATATAAACCTCTTCGGGTGTCAATTTCCCAAGAATGGTATGGGAACTCCTGTTTTGTATGTATACAGTTGTGCGATAGGCCTCTACCCATAAAAACATCGGTAACCCCTAATCATGTATCATCACACGTGCTGCACCCACTATGGTCTTGTTCTTGCGCTCTGCCACTCCATTCTATTGCGGGTTATAAGGAACCGTGAGCTCCTTCTTAATACCCTCAGTTGCACAATACTCCACAAACTCATTAGAGGTGTACTCATCCCGATTATCCGATATAAGTACCTGAATCCTCCTACCAGACTGGTTCTCTACTAGAGCTTTAAACTCCTTGAACCTGTCAAAGACCTCATCCCTGGTCTTAAGGAAATATATCCAGGTCTTCTTGGAGTAGTCATCAATAAATATCATGTAGTAGTTGAAGCCACTAACTGACTGCACACTCATAGGACCACAAACATCGAAATGGATTAGATCCAAGATCCCCTTGGACCTATGCTCACTAGATGGAAATGCCTTGCAAACATACTTTCCCAATGTGCAACCCTTACAAGGATCATGCTTCTCTGCTGCAACCTGGGGCATTCCTGTAACAACCTGTCTCAAATGACCCAACGCACCAAAATGCAAATGTTCCATCTGTCTATGCCATAACTCACTCAAATCTATGTTGTTATTGATTAAAGCTTTTGCTAGCTCAAAATGCAACCTGTAAACTTTCTCACTTCGAACCCCAATTACCTTATCCATCTTGGATGTAGACCCCTTTGGTCTAATGTATACCTTTACTCCATGGAAGGTCACCTCAAACCCTTTATCCTCTAGAGTTGAAACTGAAATGAGGTTCTTGGTAAGACTAGGAACATACAATACGTCAACAAAACAGAGTGGTTTACCCGACTCCCTCTGAAATGACACAGTGCCTATGCCTTTCACCTTATAACGCGCATCATCTCCCAACTCAATATGAAGATTCATGCCTCCCTCTTGCAAGCTACTGAAGAACTCCTTATGCGTAGTCATATGACAAGAAACGCCACTATCCACATACTAAACATCTGTGACAGCTGAGCTCGACATACATGCAATAAGGCATAAATCCTCCTCAAATCTCTTCGCAAACTCCTCTACTCCCGCAAAGGCTCCCATCTGTGGCTTACTCTTTTTCTTTTCCGTACACTGTGAGGCAAAGTGTCCAAATTTGTGACACTGAAAACACTTTACTTTGGAGAAGTCAATGTTCTTCTTCTTTGCACCTACTCCACTCTTGGAACCCTTCTTCTTAGATTTTCCCTTGCCTTTGCTTGCAAGAGCCAAAGCCTCCTCATCCACAACCTGAGACATTGTAGATGATCCACTCACCTGACCAAGACGAATTTCCTCTTGCACAAAATCATCCCATCCCATAAGCGTTGCCAATCAGGGAGCTTCTCCCGAGCTACAATCCCACGCACAAATGTATCCCATGGCTTTGAAAAGCCATTCAAGGCTATGCGTACCAACTCAGAATCCTTTTTCTTTGAGCCAATTGTTGCTAACTCATCCCTGATCTATGTAAGATGAGTGAGGTAGGGAAAAACACCTTTGCCCTTTTTTATCTTGGTACCTCGCATCCTTTCCCGAAGCACCGTTTTCATTTTTACTATGATAGAGGCTACCTAAGGCAATCCACATGTCTTTGGCAGACGTTTTCCTTGAAAGGTGTGGGATTATGTGATTCTTAACCCCATCAAGGATTATGCTCATAGCCTTCGCTTCACCCTTTTTCCAGGCTCCCAATAAAGTTGCATTCGTAGGAGTTGCTGCTTTATCATCAACATGTTTAAGGACATGATTGACATATAGGATTTTGGTAACCCTCTCTTTCTAGGTGGGGAAGTTCTGAGCGCCTTGAAGTCTGTCCTCAACTCTCAAAGTCATGGCCATTTATGAAAGTGTGTATCTACAAACCCCGACGCTGCCTTACAAACTGATTTTGTGCTTAGATCTGAAATCGATCTCCTTAACCAACACGTTTTTGTTGTTACTTCAACAAGACGGCTATGATACCATGTGAATCCACTAAAACCCAACTCTAGTGAACTAATAATCCACAATTCTTAAATACCTAGAAAATTATTAACACCATGGAATTCTGAAATTACAATTCCTTAGTTACTGCTAGGTTTCTTCACAACAATAAAACAATGCACAACAGAAATATAACTGAGAATCAATGTAGAAGATGACAACAATCACAACACATGAGAGACACCAAAATTTTAGGGTAAAATAACCCCTGGAAAAACCCAATGTGGGAAAACCAGTTCTTCAATTTGCAAATTTTTATTATGCAGTAGAAAGAATATAGAGATCTCTTACAAACAAATCGATCCAACCAATACTGAGAGAAAACCCCAACGTTTTCCTCCTCAACAATTCGTACAACCCTCTCCCAATCCTCTGAACTAGATCGACCCAAAAAGGACTCCACGTGAGCCTCTGCGCAAATCGTACGGCCTGCTGCATCACCCCTGCGTCAACTTGTATGACTCTCTTAAATGTGAATTTTCGGCCTCTACGAATGTCCAGGAAGCAAGTCGATTTCCCTACTAGAAGTCTCCTCCGTTCTCTCTGCAAATCTCAAAAAAACCCTCAAGCGATCTCCTTCTTCAACTCGAAAATCACCCTCTCTCAATGAAAGAATACGCCCAACCACCAAGTCGATTTCATTTTATCTCAATAAGCAAGCAAAAACCCTATCTCCAAAGAGATCAAGGGATGAGATCAACCCTAACTCTCCCAATGAGATGGATGGCCAAGATTGAAAGACCATCAATTAAATTATTTTCATTTCTTACTTTAGAAAAAGTGTTCATTGAGTCAACATTAAAATATAACACATTTAATGTACTTTTTCCTAAGTTAAACTTAGGAAAGAGATTTAACCCGTCAATTTGGCTAGTTTCATTGTCCGCCACCATGCTAGGACGCCACCACATGGAAGAAGACCTTTTGAGTTACCCTTCTCAACATGGAGATCCCGAAGAGGAGATGTGCCCTCTCTTGAGAGGTGGCACACTCTCCTTGAGGGTGCCAATCCCAACGAAGGTGTGCACCTACTCAAGAGATATGGCGACCTCTTCTTCCCTCATCTTTGTTACTTGTGACACCTTTACTTTGTTGGAGATGTGGCGTGGATCCAACCTCACACTTGGCTCATCCACCTTGGGATGTGTGCCCCCCCTCCTTGGGAAATGCGCCCCTCGTTATTTAAGCATGGCAACCCCCCACTCATTGGTTAATGAGAGTTTGGGATTTGCTTGTGATTTGTATTGTATTGTTATAATTCATTGGATTAAAAGAAGACTTTGGAGGTCAAGAAGGTGGTGTGCAACATTTGTGTGGATGTTTGATGTCTTATGCTTAATTATATGAGGTAATTGTAGCTTAGTAATTTGCATGTAATTTGTTATTTTGGCCTTTGAAGGGGTGTTGTCACCCAGTAGGATAGGATCTATTAAGTTAGTTTACTTCTTAGATCTTATTGATTATCTACACTAGCGGTTTAAAATTTGTATGTGTTTTCAGTTGATTAACATACTAATTGAGCCTCTTTTGTAGGTATCACCGATATTTAACGAGTTTTTGCAAGTTAATTAAGTTTTACAGGTCCTCATGCTTGGAGAAGTGGTTGGACTAGCCTAGCACAACCTTCCACAAATTCCAATCCTATCGAGAACAGAATCCCTTAGCATTTCACCGGAAGACCCCATAGCTCAAGGATTCCACATATCAAGCTTCTCTCTCTTTCCTTCAAAAATTAAATATATTCTGGTTACTTTCCTTTGCATGCAAGTAGATCTAAGTTCTAAATATAAATATTAAGTAGATTCTCACTTTGCATGCATGCATGCATAGATCTATATCTTGCATTTAAAGTTTTTATCATTCAAAGGTAGATCTAACATACAAATCATCTTTTAGCAACTTTTATAGTTAGATCTTAAAAGCTAAAAGGTAGTTTCATTAAACAAAATCCACTAAGAAAGTTGGCTTCTTGCTTATTTTCTTAGTCCTTTTTGTTAACTTTTATTCTAACTTTCACTTGGTATCTTTTTGCATAAGACTAACATATTTTGCAGACTGTCCCAAAAGCATTTTGGGCAAGTTCCAGCAAAATAGCTTGCTGTTTTTGCAGATTTGACGAACAGCTAGGAGGAAGTGCTGCCCATGTTTCGTGGATCTGGAGCATCCGGGACCACCCAAGGCACCTAATCCTCCTTCTAATCTCATTTTCTTTCATGTTGTAACTTTGCTTGGTCCTTGATCTATAAAAGGCTAGCAAACATTTCATTCTTAAGATTGTAACTTGAAGGAGTTAGTGGGATAACCCACTAGCCTTCTCATTCCCCCTACCCCGGGGGATTGTGTTATTTTTGCATCTGTCCAAATTTTGCTAACTAAACAAGATAAAATCAATCTAAAATAAACCAAGATAACAAAGAAAAACATTTCCTTTCTTCTTTTTGATTAATTAGTTTAGTTTCCATTTTCAAGTTATTTTTCATTTTTGCAAAGTAATGAACCTTCCCCGTCAAGGTCCTAGTATGCTCTCTGCCTCGCAAGCCTAGCTTGATCTTGGCATGATCAGAAAGGAACTTGATTTGTGCGGAGTACATTAATTAGGGAACTTTTTACTATTATTGCTCAACACTGGGATAATACTTGCAAATTGCATGTGAGTTCAGGGGGCTACTCATTGAGATTCGTTCTCGCCCTGTTGGAAGTCCTTGTAGTTTCGCTTGTACCCACTTGAGGGATAATAGCTAAAAAATAACACATGATAGATTAGATATTTCATTTCTTGCTTACAAATCCTGCAGTCTTGAGTGGATCAACACTATCGGTCCATCTCATTGAATTAACTTAAATTCAAGTGAAATCCTTTAATTAACCAAAATTCATCAAGAGTAATTCAAAACTTTTATCTTGTAGCAATATACACCTTTTGGCACTAGTCTCTAAACAATATTTTCATTTGCTTTTTCGAGCATTTTATTTGCTCATTATCATTCACATAAGCAATCTTTGGATGTGTCATTATATGCTGCTAGAATAGTGTTACTTGTTTTTGTTTTATTTAACTCCTAGAATTTCTTGTACTTAGCTTAATCAGCCTTATATTATTCTATTAGGGACTACCCCCCTTGGCTTCACTAGGAGTTAGCCTAGATGAAGGAGTTGAGTATCAGGTGACAGCAACCCAACTTGAGACTCACCCCCAAGGCCACACCTAGTGGATTGAATATTTCTTCCGCGTGACCTGAGGTGCGGATCAGGCGGTGACACATTGCATTTTGCTGTACAAACATGCTTATGAAATTATGGTACTAAAATAATAATGTAAATCAAATTCAAGGAATTTAGAGTTTCTCTTTTTGTCTCCCCTTTTGACAATGCACTTTTAAAACTGTTAACTTGAAATGAGAAAAATGGAAAAATATTCTTTGTTTGGATTGTGAACATAGGAGAACCCGTGACTACTTTGTCTTCTAGGGTTCCTAATACCTATCTTGTACACTGGTTCTAGAGAGCAGTAATGAACTAAACACTCCTTTTCTTTTCTTCTATTTTATGGTGGACTTGATCACAACACTCTAATCTTTGTTATTTATGTACTACTTTTACAGTCCCATTAACCTTTAGTGGTTACTACTGGATATTAACAAATATTTCAGTTAATTTTATATTAAAGATTCAAGTAGTAGGTTATTATAAAAGGCATAGTCATTTTTAAATATCACTGCTTATTGCGTCGAGGTCAAGGATGCAGGGCTATATTTTCTCTCCAAGTGGTTGTTGCAAATTTGCAATGGCTTCTTTTTGTTGATATTATGGTAGCTGCGGGAGGTATTTACCTCCACGTGTAACCCTGACAAGAATAGAATATTCTGGGAAGCAAGTAAATTTTTGGATATAACCCTAGAAGAGATGTCGACTAAAGGAAATAATTAATACTAAGTAATTAGCACCCAGAATGAGAAGTCGGTCCACGTAGTCTGGCAGAGGTAGTATAAATAAAGGAGGCCAATCTTCATTTTAGTCAGATTTCTGAGAATTACATAAGTACACTTGTGCGCACTGCAGAAGGCCAGTTTGTGCGCAAGTCTTGGGAGGAGTTGTTGTCACCAGTCCTGCAATCTATATTCTCAGTTTTTCTGGGTTGGACTCTATGATCAGTCTTGGTTATTCTTGCTTGGTGTGCTATCCCTGAAGAGAGGTGTGCCATCTTGTTTGGCTACTAAGCCTAGGGTTTGCTTCCGGAATAATTCTCTATCAAGGTTAAGGTGCTCGGGGGTGGCTTCGGCCTAAGGTTGGGTGACAATATTGCTATATTGTCTATGGTTAAACGAGCACATCCATTACTTTCTAATAGGTTATGGGCCCACACTATCTTCGGACAGTGTAACTGCTAGAAGATGGATTGGGAGGATTTGCTCAGTTATAGTTGCAATTGCAGCCAGTTCTTGCTGCAACAACGAAACCCTAACCCTCTTGTTGAGGCACCTTAAGTGAAGAGATTGACCTAACTTCTGGATAGCCTAGTGTGCCCTAGCCTAGCGCATCTCCTGGTACTCTCAGCAAGCTAAGACGTCAAGTTTGAGTTTTTGGTCAAAATCAAGGGTTGACCAAGTCAAAGAAATTATGACTTACTCTATGAAGTCAGAAAACAAGTTAGAAGTGGTTCTAACTTCAGAGCATGGAAGACAAGGATTGATCTCATCCTTGCCAAGAATAAAGTGTTGGATATTGTGAAAGGAAAGATTGTGGAACCAGAGTTTGAAGAAGGAAAAGAGAAGGAACCTCAGAACGTTACAGTCATGGAGAAGTTCAAAGACGGTGACATCAATGCCATGAGTATCATAGTGGACTCTATAAAATACCACTTGATACCCTACATCTCCCATCTTGACTCATCTAAGAAGATGTATGATGCCCTAACAAACCTCTTCTCTGTCAAAAACATTGGACAAGTAATGAGTCTGAAGAATGAGCTCCGTGACATGAAGATGAATGATGATGACATCATCTCATCATACTTTGTGAGAATCTCTTAGTTAAGAGATCAAATACAAGCTATTAAAGAGATCATTTGAGAAAAGGAACTGGTAAATATAGTACTCAATGGTCTTCCCAAGACATGGGATGCATTTGCCGCAAGCATGAACACAAGTTAGGAGTATCCCACATTTGAAGAACTTTGGACTTGCTGTGCACAAGAAGAATCAAGGATTAGTGCAAAAGAGAAACCCCAAAAGAAATACGATGATCAAGCCTTCACGTCAAGGTTCAAGAACTTCAGGAATAATAAGAAGTTTGGCTCAAGGAAGAAACCAAATCAAGAGAAAGATATGTCAAAAATACAATGCTTCAACTGTCGAAAATATGGTCACTACAAGAATCATTGTCCCAAGTTAAGGAAAAGGAAGGAAACACACTAAGCATCAATTGTCGAAGAAAGGGAACCCTCAAAGAAGGCCAAGCAGGATAAAGCAGACTTCTTCTTCTAAGACAAGGTAACAATATTCTTCATAAATCTTGTACATACCATGTTTACATAAGTTTTCTGTACATATCTTGCATATCTATTTTCTAGAAGATAAAGATGTTCAAAGAGAAACAATACCTATGGAAGAACAACAAGATAAAGATTGCTATCACGATGACTACAAGTCAAGAAATACACATGAAAATATGAAGTACATCAACAACCCCTGGTAACAATTCATGTGGAAGCTATCAACATAAATAACATCTGCAAGATAAGCCGAAATCAGAAGAAACCTAGAAGAAGTAAAAGCCGAAAGAATCCAAAAATCAAAAGGAAAAGACTTGTGACACTTTGCAGAAGGCAATAAGGATGCAGACGGAAGCATGGACTCTCTTAGTTGAAGGGAGCCGACTATATAATTCCAAAAGAAGAGCATGCATTCATGCATGAAGCAAGGATTAGGAGGGAGCTATTCCTAAATAATATGATCCATCAAGGATTATGAAGTATCTATCCATGTTCCCATTGATGACATTAGTTGTGAAAAGCAGCATGTGTTCAGAAGAAGTCTTCTTCGAAAAGAAGCCTTAAAGTATCCCTGGTTGTCCATTCACATCCATGATCCTATGATGAAAGGAAGAAGTCAGAATCTTCAGGGCATGGAATCTATAAGAAAACTCCATGGACCCAAGAGCTAAAGAGAAACATGAGGAAGAACATGAAGATTGCAAGAGAGAGAAAATCCAAAACAACCAGTCATTATATCAAGAATCACAAGACAACCAGCTCGGTTTGAACCCACTAGAAGCAATCAAACAAAAGAAACAAAAGTTGTGATGAAGAACAGTGTATGAAAGACTTATGAATAATCGCGAGATTCAGAACTAAAGGTTCTCCCAGATGGAGGGAGAAGACTATGATGATTCCCTGTTCCAGTAAACCAGACATACCTCTACATGAGCCATTGTATCTTCTGCAATATCCATGGGTTGGAGTTTACATCAGATGAATGTAAGGAATGTTCTCCTCAACAGAGTAATTGAACAAGAAGCGTATGTAGAGAAACCTCAAGGTTTTTAGGTATACCAGAAAGAGACTCTTGTATATAGATGGAAGAAGATCTTGTATGGATTCAAACAACTTGGTGCAGAGCCTCCAATGCACAGCAGAAGCGTGGTGAATTTTTTTTATATTGTATTAGAATGGTTACTCAGAAGTCCAGGATGATGGATTGTTAATCCGTGACAAACTTTTATGTTGACAGAAGAAGTGCCACTTGGATATGTTCCAGTCTTGCCACGATGTCATGAGCTAGCAAGAAACAAAAGAGCTGAATCCAACCATGATATATTGTAATGATCAGAGCTATATGAAGCCTTCAGAGAAAAATCGGTGTTCCAAAAAGACCGAAGTACATTAAGATCAAGCATTACATTCTCCGTGATGAAGTCCAGAAAAGAGAAGTGGTTCTCCAATATATATCTCCACAGAAGAGCAGATAGAAGACATTTTGGTAAAGCCTTTGTCCAAGATGAAAAAGTTTGCGTACTCAAGAAACAAGCTGAAGCTCGTGGAGACGAATTCCTTATTGAAAAAGGAAGAGATGACTCCCAGGTTGGGAGGGAGCACTGATGTGTTATTGATTTAAGGACAGTCATTATTCAGTTCGAAAAATGGTCCAGGATGAGCAGTTCCTTTCCAATTTGGAAAGTGGTTTGAGATTTCTGACGAATAGGCATTTTCCAGTTCGAAAAATGGTCCAGATTGAACGGTCATTTTCGTAATGAAAATGGTTCGATGGATTGTTGATGTACCATAGACAACGATTCCCCTTGTGGCCAGTGTGGGGGAATGGTCTAGGACGGTCTCTCTTCTTGGCAGTCACTCTCAGTAGTGGTCAAGAAGACCCGTCTGCCTCGTTGGACAGTCATTCTTTCAAAGCTCACAGTTGTGAGCAGTTTCGAAGAATGGTTCGTTTTGGAGGTTGGTGTTGGACAGTCATTCCCTAGGGCAGATTCATTCTCTCCAGGTTGCACTTTGTTTAGTGTCGGAGGAATGGTCCAGGTTCAACAATCAAGGACAAACATTCCCTAGGGCAGACTCATTTTGTACAGGTTGCACTTTGTTTAGTGCTAGAGGAATGGCCCAGTTAGGTGAATGGTCCAGGCTCAGAAATCTGGACAATTATTCTTAAGAAGAATAGTCCAGTAGCTCATAATTGATGTTTTACCTTCTAAGGGCAGATGCTCTTCCAGATCTCACAGATGTGAGTGGAAGAATGGCCCAGATGATTCAGTTTATATCATAACATTGCTTTTTTGTGCAGGTTGATATCAGATGATACGATTGCTATGGAGACTGCATGTCTCTGGACAATAGATGTATGCTATTGTGGTGGATATGTTCCACTGGTTGTGACTATGTGTCACTGATCAAGTAGTTGTGTGCTACTTGGTGTGGTAGTGTACCACTAGATTGTAGTTGTGTACTACTATGGATAGACACAGTTGTGTTCTACTGAATGACATTGTTCTGATTGCCTTGTAAACTATCAGTAGTGTTGAAGATGATTAATAGCTAGATGAATGATCAGTGTACCGATGGACAAAGATTCTCCAGACGGAAAATGGTCCAGGACATCTATTCTTCTAGGACATATGCCCGGATTAGAAGAATAGTTTTTGTATCACTCCTTGGAGTGAGTGACTTATTCAACATCATCTCTGATTACTCAGATGGAGTATGGTTTCGAGAGATGATGCAGTTGATGTTTACAGATGACACTGATAGTGATGATGGTGCTCATGATCTAATCATGAGATAGTCTGTACGACTATGATGATGTTACTGATTCAATGGTATGTTTGTGCTCAAGACCATTTCCTTCAATACCTCCCTAGCTAGGAGGGAGTGTTGATATTATGGTAGCTGCGGGAGGTATTTACCTCCATGTGTAACCCTGACGAGAATAGAATATTCCGGGAAGCAAGTAAAGTTTTGGATATAACCCAAGAAGAGATGTTGGCTAAAGGAAATAATTAATACTAAGTAATTAGCACCCAGAATGAGAAGTCGGCCCAGGAAGACTGGCAGAAGTAGTATAAATACAAGAGGCCAGTCTTCATTTTAGTCAGAGTTCTCAGAATTACAGAAGTACACTTGTGCGCACTGCAGAAGGCCAGTTTGCGCGCAAGTCTTGGGAGGAGTTGTTGTCGCTAGTCCTGCAATCTATATTCTCGGTTTTTCTGGGTTGGACTCTCTGATCAGTCTTGGTTATTCTTGCTTGGTGCGCTATCCTTGGAGAGAGGTGCGCCATCTTGTTTGGCTACTAAGCCTAGGGTTTGCTTCCAGAATAATTCTCTGTCAAGGTTAAGGTGCTCGGGGGTGGCTTCAGCCTATGGTTGGGTGACAATATTGCTATATTGTCTATGGTTAAACGAGCACATCCATTACTTTCTAACACTTTTACCCTTGTTCTGATTTTCTTCCTTGGTTTCTTGTTCTGCCCTTCATGTGTAGAAGGGCATTGCTATAGGTGAATGACAATCTGTGAAACTCTAATGTTTCTCAATGTAGGAAATTTAAAGTGTCATATCTAAAGTGGGATTTGTGAATTGTGCAATCCTTTGCTCCATTGGAAACAAAATAGGTCTTGTAAGCCCTTCACATATTTTTCCTTTAGAGCCCCTTAGTTTTCTTAATGATGCCATCATTGAATATTTCATTTTAGACAAAGCATTGTTGAGTTCCTTCTGTGTGAATCTTTAGGAAGCTTTGAAATTACATGTTAAAAATCCATAATTTGTTGGCCATAATCTACCAAGTAAAAGAAGATGCTAAGAACTCCTTGAAGAGATGGCTTATAAACTGCACATTTCAATGCCAGTTTTGCAAATTGCTCATTTTCTTCATAATCGAGACTCTTGGTGGAATGGAGCAATTAATATTTTATAGCGTTGTCTAACTGTTCTACGTTTTGGCTCTTTTCGCCGGAATCCGGTGACATAAATCTGCACGAAATCACAATTTTCGGAATCCGGTGACACGAATATGCACGAAATGGATTCAGCTTGCTGAAAAACCTCTGGGACACTCGGATTATATAGAATTAACCACTCAAATCTGCAGATCCAACAATTTCTCCCCAGATTTCAGGCAAAATTAAACAGAAAATATCCCCGGAAAAGGGTCAAAACGTAGATCAGTTAGACTATGGCATACTTTATGGGTGCTATTCATATATTTCAAGTGCTGCATGATGGCAAAGAATGAAATAATTGAAGAATGAGCATGTTTTATTGTTTGAGGAGGCTTTGCATCTACAACTGATATCCTCATTACATATCAGTTTAATGTGGTTTGTATCGTCATCACCATGAATTGAAATAGCTCAATGAAAACCCAGTAAAATATTAGTGCAATAAAACATACTATGAATGTATGAAGTTTGCTAGAACTTTGGCATCCATTATTGATTTGGGACACAATGAGGATTACAGTGCCATTAACAATCAAATTTCAAATTAAAGGACAAGAGAATCCGTGGTGTTAATAGTCATGATTCATCCCATAAAAATGCATATAGAGATATCCTATATAACCAGGCCCAAATATGCAAGGAAAATATTAAACTGTCATTTAGTGTTAAAAAAAATCTTTCAAGCCATCTAGCATATAAAGAATACACCCTTCCATTCTTTGAGTGAATCTACTTCCTTCTCTGGACTTGTCCCTAGATTTAATATGTTGTTATTGCAAGAGAGATCCTTAGGAATGCCTAACATAGCTAGGATGTTAATATCATGATCAAGCAATGGTAAAATTCTAATTGTCATGACAGTTTCTGAATAAATTTCACTCTATCCTTAAATGACTAGATCTTTTAAGCAATTGAAGGGTTCTTAGAATATAGTTATCATTCTTCATGTGGAGGGTAAATAGATTTTAATCCGGCAACCACCATTTTAACCATAACAAACCCATGGTATATGAATGCATTTAATGCAAAGTCAAGGCAATTGCGAATTTAAAGTTTGCATAAATGCAAAACTCGCAGATATTTTAACATAGTTGCATGGGTACTTCTATCCAACCTTGCAAAGGAAAACCAATGTACCACCTTTACGGGAAAATCAATGTACCCCCATATACATAGTTGCAAAATTTTTCATCCTTATTATACTCATACCTTCTCCCAGATGTACCCAAGCAACATAGATTTTATAGACAATGAAATAGCATAAATATGATAGGGTAACCTTATTGGTACTTTTCTTTGGACACCTCTTGTTTCTAGATTTTTTTTGGATACATACATGTTTGATGTCCTTCAAAGTGATGAAACTCCTATAGGACATACAATGACCCTTCTAGAGAATACAAATTTTTTCAACTCTTTATACAAAAAATGTGAATTGTGCAAATGAAAATATATCGGGAGAAATGCTAATAAAAATTATTTTTAATTAGTTTGGGCATTTTATTCATTGGGAAATGTTGTATTCAACAAAGTTAATTGAAATAGGTAATTTCTTAACATGCCACATGGAGGTTGAACTCACCCGTATTGACTTCGATTTGTTTACTTTTGGACCTCTTGGGAAATGCTTTAGTTTACCTGTAGTGACTTGAATGTCCAATAATCAAATGATACAAGTGAAGTCAATGGTGGCTTGCCAGGTTGGTGAAAGTGGGTAGCTGTTATAGCCCCCACTAGGGCTCAAGTCCTTCCAAGTAACATGCTTGTGCTTGTTGAGATTTGTACCTTGGGAGGTGTTCCCCATGTGCTTTTGACCTCC
>CBVK0100043202.1:14255-38203 GCA_900067695.1 Picea abies
TTTTCACTTTGACTTTGGTTAAAGTGAAATTTGGTCACTTTTGGCATAAAAGTGATTATTAATTCACAAAGGGGTGAATTTGGAGACCTAAGTGGACTTAGGAAACTTAACCCAAAAGTGAGTTTATGATTTAGGGATGCATGGGGAGATCTCAACCACTGATTAGATTGAATCTCCACCATTCATTCCTAGGTTTCCTAATTGAGGTCTAAGAGGGCGCAAAGGATCTAAGGAGGGCTTATTCTTCATGGAGAGTTTTGCTTGTTGTGAGAGGAGCACTTGAGCTATGGAGATGAGATCAGTTGCATGAGGATTCTTGAGGGAGGCTGCTAGCATTCCTTGTGGGAGGCTTGGAGCAGCTTGCTTCATTTATTTACTGGAGCTATTCTACTTCAGAGAGGGGCGCATTAGCTTGGCAGGCTGATTCATTCCTGGTAGGATATCTAACCATCAGATTGCAGTGAGGTCAGTTGCAGAGTGAGGACATTTACTGGAGCTTCATTCCTGTGGAGGGGTTTTCAGATCTGACATCACAGTTGGCAGTTGGAGAAGATTCAGTGGTTCTGGAGGTTTGCATGAGGGGCGCACTATTCTGGGGCGCATTTGGTGGATTTGAGCTTGTATATCTTCTTTGTTGGAGTTGCTATTGTATCAGGTTCTATCTTGTATTGTGTTTACTGTAACCCTTCATTTTCTTTCTTCATATATACACATAGATCTCAAACTGGTTTTCCACGGGGGGGTTTTGTCCAGGGTCATGTTGACCAAAAATACTCGTGTCTACAAATGCATGATATTAGTTCTTAGATCTGTTCATAATCAACGGTAAACGATGTATTAGGTGTGTTATGTTTATTTGAGTTGCATGTACTAATTTTTATGACAAAAACGACATGCTAGAGCACCCAAATTGAGAACATAATCGTAACAAATCAGCTTGAAAGTATTTGAACTGTTGGTTGTTATAAAACAACAGAAAACTAAAGAAGAAAACAGTGAAACTTAGAGCCTCTCTGTGGTCAAAGACAGACCCAGAAGGTAAGTTGATAGGACCTGGAATTTTCACAGTGCTTGCACTCACACCTATGGATGTGCACCAATGTTTGGGGCCAGGTGCAAGTCCTGGTCAACAATGGTGGAATAGATACCCACCACTCATAGCTGCTAGCCAAAGAGAGACCGAATTGAATGATAATGGATACCCTGTAATGCTAAATAGGGGTGTGTTAGTTTCATTGTGATAAGAGGGAGCTCAGTTCAAACAAATAAAATTATACAAGCAAAATGGAGTAGAGAATCACCATGCAAGGGCCGTTAGGAAGGAGCCAATTGAAAGTGGTTCCACTTGTTCCCCTATCAATGGAGAAGGATACCAACATTTTATGTTGATGCATTTCCTCTTTTGACTGGGTTTTTAATGAAAAGGGAAGGGGCTACACGGTACATGGACTTGATCCATGTTTTCTAAGCAGGTGGGAGATAATTATTCATGTAGCTCTGGGCACTACATCACATGGGGTACTTTGTGCCATATGTTCACCCACTGACCTCTTAGATCTCAATTTGATGATCCATGATCCAACCTAAAGTGATACAGTTTTGATAATTTGGTAACACGCTGATATCTGCAAGTCATAATAGATCAACAAGCACATACTTAGATATAATACCTTTAAATATAATACATAGGTTTGAGCAATTTCTATAATAAAGTCATATGGGGATATTTCTGTCCATATTTCGGGAATGGGAGATGCATCTGTCCCTAGGATTAGGGACGGGGATGTCCTTGTGCGATACAACCTAAAATCTACATGTGGATGACAGTAAATTACAATATGGAACATGATGAAATCGTCAACTTCTGAGCCCTATTTGGGCTAGACTTCACCCCCCCATAACCTGACTCTCAAATAACACTTTAGTAAGAGGAAGAACATTCTGGGCATTCAACTTATAAGGAATATTCCCTTCCAAACAGAACGAGACAACACTCTCATGTAGCTTTACTAGGATGTCTATTTTAGCAAGAGCCCAAGGACTTACCCAGCTTAACTGGGAAGTTGTGGTGTATGGGATAGCTGTGTTTAACATGGACCAAGTCCACAACTAGCTTGCTTATGCGATGACATTATGTCCACTATTATCACAGCTATTCAATGGATATCAATCGATCTTTGTAGCACCAGACTGTACAAACAATTCAATGGTTGTTACTACATAGTATACAGTAGGGTGAAGTGAGCATACATGCAGGATTAACCAAACATAATGCAGCAAGCCTTGTTTTAATCAATTATATATATATATATGAACATGTTTAGTTCGAACATCTTTCCAGAGGTCATCACAGTCCTAGTGCCAACATTTATATCATGCAAACCATTCAAGTGCAGATTTGCAGTTTGTCATCAGAAAGGAGGATAATTTTAGAGGCAAGAAATCAAGTACTTACAATGGGGGATCTTTGCCAATGCTTTTCCTTAAATATGATTCTCGCGTAGTAATTGCAGCGTTTTAGCAGGGTCAAAATGTTTCAGCTAATTGCTAATAGTACTCTGTGTTGTCGTCCTTATACACACTTGCAGATGTGAGCTAAGTCCGGCTCACTTAGTGTGTTCTTGGAGGCACAATGCCTAGGTTCACAACGCACATTGTCACTTTGACCGGAACCTCTTCCGTCTAGGCTCACTCCTAGGGAAGTCAAGGGGGGTAGTCCCTAGTTTCTAGATTAGTTTTAGAGTTAAGTTCTAGGACTTAGTTTTCATTTGTTAAGGCTTGAAAGATTCTAACCTAAGATGCTAAGGCAACAATGCAAAGTGCAAGGGTTAGCATGTAAAGAAAACCTTTTCCTAGGGCAACTAAGACTAGTGCCTAAAGATTGGGCTTGGGGTCAACTAAGTTAAGGGGTTGTTCGTTACAAATAGATTACAATATTACTTACAAAAGAATAACTTGATCAAATAAATATTAGACACAAGATTTACAATTCAAAGAATGCTAAAATACAACAAGCAAGCTAACCACTTTAATTATTTTGTGTTTGTGCAGGACATAAAGAGATTAAAGCATCACATAACATTTACAAGACTATCATCAACATATTACCACATCAACAAAGAAGATTTAAAGATTTAAGCACAAGTGTTATGAAGATGACTCACTCTTAGTTATTAAATCCTCAAGGTATTTATTAGATTAAGCCCAGGGTTGAGTTGTTAAGTTTTCTTAAGATTGTTAAGTTTTATTAAGCATCCACCAAAGCCTCCCCCACCTATTGCCAAATAACTATTGGATGCTCAAGATAGCATAACAACGAGGCTAACCCTAGCTTTCTCAGTCAATCCTAAGACAAGAGTACTCCCAGAGAGGACACATCTTGTGCACCGTGAGACAGTCCCCTGCTTACACCCTTCGTTGCATTCCTCAAGTCCCATTTTAGATGGTGAAGATGGTGGTTTAAGGTACCCTAAAGAGTCTATTAAGTTATTATATGAATTAGGTAGACTTTTAGGAGTGTTTTGGAGTGTTTAAAGAGTTTTATGACTTTTAAAGAGTGATTTAGTGACTTGGCCGAAACTCACTTCAGCCTTAAAGATGTGTTGATTAAGTTTATGAGATTAAGAGCATTAACACATATATGCTATGTGAGAGCAAGTCACTTGATTTCACAATTAGATAGCTTGCAAAGTAAAAAATAAAACAACAAGGGCAAGAACAACTTGCCTATCAATGGAAAAGAGATAACTCACACGTATGTTATGTTCAAGAGTATTAAGACATGAGCATTAAGTATGAGGAAGAAAAATATTTAAGTGTGTGCCTACACTACCAACTTATCAATGTGATTACTTCAAGCATGTGACAAATAGCCTTAATAGATCATAGCAATGAAAGAAAAACACCATTCACTTATTGAAGCATTTAAACATTTAGAGTTATAGATCTAAGCATCTAGGAAAAAGATTTAAACTTTAAAGAGCTTTAAGCATACAAGTAGATCTAGTTAAGTTATTATGCCCAATAGGCTTAAGCTAAGGATTAACCATGTATGAGATATAGATCTAGAATATTTTAGAACATTAAGCATTTAGATCACAATCACATATTAAAACCCTAACCTCACCACTTGGGGTATTCCTCTTCCAATAGGTAGGCAATTAATTTAGCTTGCTTAACTTAGAAAATATTGAGAAAAGAGAGAATCAAGCAAACAAGAGATACAAACTAAGGAAAGAAATAAGAAAGCAAACCAAGCAAACAAGAGGTAAACCCCACCCCACGTCTTAGGTTAAGAAGATGCCCACTTCACCTTCTAAACCCCACGTCCTAGCTCAAAGAGGCAAGAAAAATGCAAAGAAGACAAGATTTAAACTAAGCCCTAGCTACCCCAAGGCTCACACGTGGGAGAAGGCCGTACCACTCATTCTCCCACAACTATGAACCACTAAAGGCAAGAAAGAAGGAGAATAAATGACCTAAAAAGCTTAAAATTTGAAGGAGGAGGTTGAGAAATAGCTACCTATCCCTTTAGGGGGTCTTTGAGTGTTCTATGGATGCCTTTGGGTAGTCAAAACCCCTCTCAACCAGATCTGAACCTACAAAAACCAGCAAGGTATCCTTGCTAGAAATGATACACACAACAATACTAATGAAAGAAAACTTTTGTTTTTTTAGGGCAAAAATTTTTCTTGAAAAATTTTTGGAAAAATTTATATTATGATGACCATACAACTATATTACGCTAGCTGAAATATGGATTGCAAAGAAATATAAGGAGAAAGAGCAATAGAAGAAGATTGCTTGGAATGTATGAAAATCTCAAAGGGGGACTTTTCTAAGAGACATCCCTAATGAAACCCTTGAAGTTCAACATGCAAAACCTAACACAATAGCATGTATACAATAGATAATATGAAGGGTTAAACTAATAAAGTGAAATACTTGCACCCTATCTAGTTAACCAACATATATAGATCTACAAGACTACTCTTTGCAAGATCTATTCAAATAAAATACTTTACCTAAGATCTATGCATCCACAATATTAAACCAAAACAATGTTACATCATGTGTTGTAAGAACCAAAACACTTGTAGCTCTTCCCAAAATCCTCCAAAGTTTCTCCTTTATTATTACTCAAGAAAGTGGAACTTGGAAAAATACTTGCTCCAAAACCCTAAGGGCCAAAGAATGGAAATGATGGAACAATGAGAGAGAGAGAGAGAGTGGAAAATCAAGTAGCATAACAATAACTCAAAATATGGTAAGTGAAAGAGTGAGGGAAGGGTTCATTTTATACTTGGAGAGGCAAACTCACTCCTCTTGGATCTATGCCAAGTGTCCAACACCAAGCAAAAGAGATCCCTAGGCTAGGGCACACCATCTAGGGTTTAAGAAGTAGATCCAGGGTGTAGATGGTGTATGAAGTGTTGGGATCAAGCAAAGGGTAGTGGGAGGTCTATGGGATTCGTGCCAAGGGAGAGGAAGAGGCCCCAAACAATAAAAACGATTTTTTCTTTGGAGATCCACAAAGGGGGGCGTAACTCTCCTTGGAGGGCGCAATTTTTGGGATGAGGAGAGGATGGGGGGTGAGGTAAATGAAGGAGAGGGTGTTGGGATGATGGAAGGGTGATGTGGAGGCCCTAGAGGAACGTACCACATGAGAGAGGGGGCTCCCACATACTCAAATATAAGTTATAACGTTCCACCTCTAAGAAAAACGTCAATCCCCCTAGGGGGCGTGATTTTTTGGTGATGTGAGGGGATAAAGGATTAGAAATAGGTTGGAAAAAGATTGGGTGGGTAGGTTATGTATGTAGAGTCTCTCTCTAACCTTTATCCATCATTTTACATCCTTCTAACTCATTATTACAATTTTACAATTTTGCCATGTTTGGACTTTAGCAATTAAAATTGTTGTTTTTGACTAACTGACACTCCGGGTGGATAAACCCATGGCAAAAGTTTTCCAACTAAGTTGAAACTTGGTCCATGGATGTAGGGGGTGCTATTCCATTTTTTTTAGCACAAATATCCCTATTAAAAGTCCAAAGACCTCATTTTTACAATTATTGCTAAAAAATAATTAATTAATTAAATAATTAAACCTCCAAACTTAGAGAAATTTAATTAAAAATTAATTAATTAAAAAAAACTATATTAGACTCGACGAAATTCCGCGAAACTTTCTAAGATGTCTTGCATGGTCATTTACAATGATTCCCTATAATAGTTATCAAAAGATAAGCCCACTAGAACGTCGTTCACCACTTTGGAGGAATTATTGCAAGTATGAGGAAAAAACTCAAGGGAAATCAATAAGGCTGAAAAACTCAATTGATAACCTGAGGATAAAAAATTCTTGGTGAAAGGAACTCTCCCAGTGAACCGATCCCAAGGTAACTGACCTAGACATGACTTATGCAGACCTATTACATTATTGACCCACGCAGGGGTGCGAAAATTCCAGTTACAAAAAGAAGTGTTGGGGCCAAACATGCCCTGTATAACCAAAAGTCTTCAACAAATTTGCATCTGATGATGCATCTTTTCATGGCACATGGAATTGACCACCTATGTTGTAAAGGCGGTCAACACTATGCTCATCAGAGCAGGTCTGTATTGCTTTTAGGAGGGGGTTGACTTTGTAGATGCACAAGAATGCTTTTGGAGAGTAAAATTTTTAAGTTTGATCAAAATAACTAAACCACTCCACTAGAACCATTTTGGTCCTCTATCTGCTGCTATAAGTGCTGCCCCAATCAGTACAGTATAGTGGAAAAGTGCAAAAATGCAATTATATCATAAAATGTCATCTCAATGGCTCTTTCATGGCTTATTTTGGCTGTGCACGTTGTCAATGGCTTTTTCATGGCCTATTTTCTGATTCTGATTTTTGAAAAATGCACTATTTTGGTGGTGTCCCATTTGATGTCAAGCAATCTTCCACATTTTTTACATATTAGAGGTAGTTTGAGTCTGCTCCGACTCGTTCATTCTTTCTTTTGCTTGGCCTGTAGTTGAATCCCTTGGTTTATGTAGTCCATGGGGGTGCCATTACTGTTATCTTTCATTTTTTTTAATTTTGAGTTTCTCTTTGGCATGAAAAGTGCTTCCCTTGGATGGTCTCACACACTAGGTAGGATGCTTGACATTGATAACAATGTTAATTTGGGGTTTTATTTTTGTCATTTCAGAGGAATAGGGACAATAAAATTTGAATAGAACTGTTATGTTTGAGTTAAAAATTCTTGTTTCAGAGTTGTGCGGATTGCATGAACCAAATATGGTAAATTTTGTCTTCAAGCCCTAGACTTCATGTCTGCTGCATAAGGCCTGACATTGATTCCAAGACCAATCAAGATAGGTATTGATCAAGCACCATCCGGGGAAGTTGTGGTCTTTGTAAAGCTTTTGAAGTTGGGGATGTGTAGTAGTGTTGGGCAATGAAGGTCCAATCATCAATGGAGGCCCCGAAACCTAGTGGAAAAAAGTTATGAACACTTTCATGCTAAAATCTGTGCAAGTCTATCCAGTCTCATTCAAATACCCGTGTTGATTGCCACTAAAGTGGTCTTGGTTTTTAGGATCAAAGAAAGCAAGAGATTGGTTTAGATTCAGACTGATATGTAGAAATTTGAAAGTCTAGCTTGACTCTGGAGACCCAAAGAAAACATGAGCTGGTTCATGAATAGGCTTCTCACTATAGGAATTAACATTTTCTGTACTTGCTTGCAGAAACTTTTGGGAGATGGTGGTCGGGCTGCAATTCAGACCCAAGGTTCAACGACTAATCCTTTTGGTTCAACATATGTTTATGGGTATCGAAATATAGCATTTGAGGTGAGTTTAAAATATTGGAGATCTACACTTATACAGTTTTTACATTTGTTTTCTTAATGTCATAAAAATGTGGCCATGAATTTTGTGGGTGTATTCTTAACTTCTTAACATTATAACATATTGGTCAGGATAATTTATATGGAGTCTGAGACATTCTCATGAAAATATTTTCTTGTTTCCAAACAAATACAGGATTTGTGTTTTTTCAGCTGTCATGAAGTTAAGAATGACTAATCTTATCTAAACGGTTGCAGGTCATGAAAAATGGGCACATAGCCACTGTAACTCTCTTCCAATCATGATTTACTTAACAGAGGTAGTGCCTTAAACTTTCACCTCATCTAATTTCTTTCTTTCTCATGCCATATAGGGAGTTTAATGCATTCATTGATTGTGAAGTTTGGACTTGTTTCTTTTTCCTTTCTTGTTTATTTTATGTATTTTAATTTTAGACATCCCATCTTATGTCTATATCTCAGTGAGCTACCTCAATGAGCTAACATAGTCAAGGTTACTTGTTTATTTGCTTTTGTGGGGATAAAGAAATCTGCCGTGCACCTTTTTTGGAGCCATCTGAGGTTTGCCATCCATGTAATTTTTGCATGGTATTATTTAGCCTCACCACTTTCGGCCCTTGACATGGGAAATTGTTACTGTGACATTGATACTGTGGGGGATAGGTTTATGTTTTGTGTGGTCCATGCAAAATTTTTTGGTGCATTCTGTGTTGAAGTTCTATGGACCATTTGTATAGTCAGAAATAAGAGCAAATTTATCACACCAGTGTTAATGCATTGTCTCATCAGAACTCTGCAGTTAAGCATGTTTGGGTGAAAGCAATACTGGGATGGGTGATCGGGAAGTCATAGTTCTTACTTTTCTTTTTTTTCAAAATGTTTGTAATAATATCAACTTTCCTAACCTTTTAACTCATCAAAACCATGGAAATTTAGGAAAAGTTCCTAACCTTTTAACTCATCAAAACTATGAAAATTTAGGAAAAGTTCTCTCCCATTTTTAGTATCATTTTTAGTATAAAAACACAGTTCTAAAGCAAACCAATCAATTTCTTACTATTTTATCAATTACTTACCATTTTTTCAAGGTCAAATAGACCAAAGTTTGTGTCAGTGGACATTAACAATCCTCATGATCGATTAAAACCTTTTAACTCATCAAAACTATGGAAATTTGGAAAAAGTGCTCCCCCATTTTTAATATAAAAATAAAGTTCTAAAGCAAACCAATCAATTCCTTACTATTTTATCAATTCCTAACCAATCAATTCCTTACCATTTTTTTTATTTTTTTTTTCAAAGTCGAATAGACAAATTGTTCTCAGTGGACATTAACAATCCTCTCATCCTTATCATCGATTAAAGACTTGGTGATGTTGCTTTTACAATGCAGGCTATACTACTGTTTTAATTTTAATTTCTTGGACATTAACCATCCTCATCATCGATTGGACATTAACCATCCTCATCATCGATTAAAGAGTTGGTGTTGTTGCTTTTACAATGCAGGCTATACTACTGTTTTAATTTCTTATTGTAGTGTATAGGGTAGGTACTCTCCTACTATCTTTATGTGCCAGCCAATCACTTGTATGCTTTTATGTGCCAGCCAATCACTTGTATGTTTGCCCAAATATCTACAGTTTTTACCCCTTCGAGTGGGTTTGTAGCGACCACAACTGTGCTCAAGGTACCTTTGATGATATTTCCCAAGGAACCTGGGCATAGTATTATTGTCTCTGTCAGAGGCAAGTGACTTGTCTGCTAATTCTTATTCTCTCCAATAACGTGGACTGATTTATGTCGCTTCTATTCATTAAACGTTCGCATTCTTTTCTTTATTTAAATGAAACTTAAGATTGTATTAGTATAAGGTGGATGTTCCGTAGAAAACAGCAATGTCAAAATTTGGTTACAAGATTCGGCACTAGGCCTGTAAATATTTCTGCTACTGACATAAAACAGATCTCAGACATCTCCCTATAATATTTCCAGACATATTAACAACAGACTTCTCTTACATACTTCTAGACAGATTAGCAACAGACTTCTTTTACATACTGACCCTATAATATTTCCAGACAGATTAACAACAGACTTCTTTTACATACTTCCAGACAGATTAGCAACAGACTTCTTTTACATACTGACCCAACAAAAAGACTATTTTAAAGAACTCATTGTCTTGAACCTCCTGCTCTCTACCCGGTGGTGGTGAGTCTTCTTCAACGTCCATGGGCGCTATATCACGACCCCCAAGTTCTGAATTTCCTCCAAGGTGGGACACTGCCGAAGCCTGTTTAATTGAGGCTGAATGAGAACGCTGTGGTGGAACCAAGGACTCGAGATATTGGCACTCTATTTCAAGTCCATCAATTCGCTGTACTTAACCCTGAGCAGATTCGAAATGGATGCAATTTCCTGCTCCATATCCCCCAATTTAGCCAAGATGTGCTGAAGCGTCAAGCAGTTGTCTGCCTGAGAAATTGCTTCGTGCCGCCGCAGAATGCATTTAACCTCACTCCAATTGGGTTGCATCGCTATCCAACAAAGATGACAGCCAAGGTTCCCAAACCAAACAGACCCACACCAAATTCTAAATCCAGTTTTAACAGAGGCAGAGTTAAGGAGAGAACCTCTCAGAATTGAAACCCCGAATAACTAAAGCATGGATTCTTTCGCAATTGACAGCAATATCCCTTCCAAATCCAGCATTGAGCGAAGGCCAACTCCTACGAACACCCGTCCCCAACAATGCTTGGCTGCAAACACCCCATTACAGGCAGCGTACCCCCGAGCCGCACTTCCAGAAGAGAAACCAAAGTTCCTCGCCAAGGTCTTCCCACAAATGAATCATTCTTCACACATTTTGCCATGAATGCGTCCATCAAATCTCCTTTCAATCATATGTGCAAACCGATAGACAGCACGACCTCTCAAACCATCGCTCCGCCACTTGTTCTCATCCATTAATGCCCAAAACCATTCGAATTATGGAGTGGGGAGATCCCCATGATCCCATTTAAAATTAAATTCCGCCACTTGTCTTCATCCATTAATGCCCAAAACATTCGAATTATGGAATGGGGAGATCCTCATAACCCCATTTAAAATTAAGTTTCCCTCGCTTAACCTTGATCCAAGCTTGGCTCAATAATTAGCACCGGATTATTATTTTGGTGATTCTCATTTTTCGTGAATTTTGATTCCTTTCTAGAGAGCATAAGCCTCGGCAATGTTGTTTGTAACGTTCTCCAATCCTCAAATGTAAGAAGTTATTTGAATTTCTTCGGGACCACGAAGACTCCCCTACACTTGCCACCCCTGTCTTTCGTATTCTACTGATCATTTGTTTTGCACTTTACTTCAATATCATTAGTTTCTGTACATATGATTTTCTACACTGGTCACCTTTCATGTGGTTGGAGTCATGAGGTGGTTCTATTCTTTATGAAACCACATCGTATTTCATTATCCAATTTCAGTGTTAGAGAATATCATTTGATTAATTGGTCTTGATGTCTGGTGTTTTTAAATGATATTTATTGTATGGCACTAAATTTTTTTTTGTTTGAATCACATATATGGTGTTTTTAAATGATATTCATTGTATAGTACTAAATTTGTCTTTTTTGTTTGAATCATATATCTCACATTTTCAGGTGACTACCCGACATCGAATACTCAATACAAATGTAGAGCCCTGATTTATGTTTTTGATGTATATGAAAATATGTAAAGGGGTTTCTTCTAATGTAATTATTGAATACTCAATACAAGTGTGGAGATCTGATTTATGCTTTTGATGTATATGAAAATATGTAAATGTGGAGCCCTGATTTATGTTTTTGATGTATATGAAAATATGTAAAGGGGTTTCTTCTAATGTAATTATTGAATACTCAATACAAGTGTGGAGACCTGATTTATGCTTTTGATGTATATGAAAATATGTAAAGGGGTTTCTTCTAATGTAATTTGTTAGTATTATTTTTATCTTTTGTGTCCGTTAGACCACATGTTTTTAGAATATATTTTAAATTTAAAAATTATTGATGTGGGCTATTTGAAATGTAAAGTCTTTGCATGAAAATGAAATCATAGTATGTTTTTCTTGGTAATGGAGATAGCCTTTTGTAACATTTTACTATATTATTAAGAAGCTTATAAAATAACAATCTCAAATTTTAAGTCTTTGTATGAAAATGTAATCACGGTATGTTATTCTTGGCAATAAAGATTAACCTTATGACTTTATGTTATTAAGAAGTTTATAAATGAACCATTTTGACATTGTTTATGTTGTGGTACTTTCTCTTCTATTGAAGAGTGATTTTTAGTCTTTCATTGGGCATTATGCTATAAATTGTCGTAGAATATTTTTTTTGTTGTTGTACCAAATGGCATTACTAAAAGAAACAAGATCCAAGTCATTGCTTGTTTTGGAATGCAAAGTAGCATAAAAATCTATAAATCGACAATAAACCGTGATAAAAGAGTTATTTTTGTTATACCAAATGGCATTATTAAAAGAAACAAGATTTAAGTTATTGCATTTTTTAATGCAAAGTGGCATATAAATTTATAAACCCAATAAAATTTGGTATAAATTGAAAAAAATCTGCAATGTGAATTAGAGAGTTGTTTATCCCCTACAAATGTGCTTATCAAGCTATATCCTTGCAATCGGATTTATTTTTTTGCATCAATTTTTCTATGAATACAATCATAAATCTTGGTCATGTTATCACAAGATTTGTACTTGTGGGAAGCCCACCACAAGATTCCCAAATCTTGCGTAACTATGGAAGAAACTACCACTGTCACCTTAGTAGGATCTTCCCATGTTTTAGTGATGGAAGAGGTCCACCACAAGGGAGGATTCCCTAGTGACCTCAAGGCATCAGATAGAAAGTTCAGTGGCCAATCCTACCACCCCCTATCTTGATCACTGGTTTGTTGGTCTCGGTCTAGGAAAGAGAAGAGTTTGAAGGAGGTTTTTGTACTTGCCTGGAACAAGAACAAAAATTACCAAGCTAAAGTATGCAAGATAACCTCTTTAGACACTAGACAAGTTAGATTTCTATAGTTGTTGCAAATTGCAGCAGTAAACCAGTATTATAACAACAATAAGTATTTTGCAACAACAACAAGATAAAGTGCTCAGAAATACAACAATTAATCATGAAAATTAAGCATACAACCAATATAATAATATCTAATTGACCATGAAAATTAAGCATACAACCAATATAACACTATCCAATTGTTGGAGGTGATTTTTGAGTGAGTTAAACCACCTTTAGATGAGTGTATGCAATAAATTAATGTAGTTTAAGATGGTTGTAGCAAACTTTTATAATCGCAACAAGAAATATTACAAGTCTGCTAGGGTTAGAGTTAGTATAGTTAGTAGAATGCTTGAGAGTTTTGAGAGAGGGGCTTTATCAATCAATTCACCACAAGAGTTGCTTCAAGATTAGTGCCTTTCTAGAGTTCTTCAAATGTAGCCAAGCTTGAAGGTTGATCTACTTGAAACCAAGAGGTAGGTTCTAAACCCTAAGGTGCAAACATATTTGGGCCTTAGGCTTTAGATATCGAGGAGAAGGACGTCTAGGGTGTAAGTAGATTTGGACCCTAGAAATTGTTCCTCCCTTCCTATAGCTTCAACTAGGTCAAAAATCAAATGTCTAGGGCTAAAATCCTATAGTGCTAGCACTTTAGGGATTTAGGGTTCTAACCCTAGCAAGGAAAATTAACCAATTTTAGACAAATATAACCTTGTGAGAGGAAGACGCACTTATGTTCCTCTCTTAGGGTTTTCAATAAACAAGACCTTTTGCAACAAAATAACAATTTCACCATAAACATTAATAGCATAAACAAGAATTGCATAAATTTACTTACTTCATCGAAGAAACCAAGAACATTTAATCCTAATTACATAAATATTGATCCAAAATCAGCGAACCATCTCCAAAAGATCATTTCCAAGCATAGTGCATGAGAGAGAAAGACTAGTAACCCTTAAGGGATGAAATTTCAGAAGTAGTCTCACTAATGGTGAGAGAAAGATGATGAAAAAATAAAAGTGAGGGTTAGCCTTTTTATATGAGGCTACCCTCACATATTTGTCCACATAACATAACAAAAATTTAATTCAAGTGGGGTTGACCCCTCATTTAACCTATACAAATGCTAAAAGTGCAAAAATAAATCATAATGAGCCACACGTGTGAGACGTCAAGCCTTCTTGGGAAGAGGGAAGCCTCCAAAGGCCACATGGCATCAATCTTGAGTAGTGTGGGAGAAAGTGATGTCTCTCCTCACCAAATGTCGTGTCATGCATCATCAGTACCCCAAGAAGTCACCAAACCCTAGTTGCATCGTACTCTAGAAGGTGACATCATCATCAAAATAGAGCTAGCATCCAAGATCCAGGTGTTGCGTCCAGCTCCCGAGGAGCTGCATCTCGTCTTGCTATGTCTCTGACTGTATTTTGCTGCAACATCCTTTATCCCAGTGAAGAATAAGCTCTGGGATACTCTTCCCAACCTGTGGGGCTTCCAACCCATTTGTGTGCCATCATTATTGGAGTTGCTCCTACTAAGCCCATCTATCCATTGTTCAGGGTTCCAAGGGTGTGAGAGCCAATGTCTAAGGGTGACTCATTAGATGACCCACTACTCTCCATCACACATGCGAGAGTCGTGCAATAAATGCAAAACGTCCTGGGTACAAGCCTATGACGTCCCTCAAAGAACCATGTTAGGGCCATCCAAGAAAATTCAAAGCACAAAATATGGTTAGCCAAGGTTCATTAGAAACATTAGTCCTTAAAGCATGCAAAGTAAGTTGTAACTTAAGATATACACCATGTAATACAATTCACCTTAGTATCCCCTCAAGCATCACACCAGCCTAGGACCCTATGTGAGTTTCCAAGTTTAAGTATGGGAGGATATTCATCCAACCCTATTAAGTGTGCCAACTAGACAAGAAATAAAATAACCCGGGTAGAGGGACATGTCTCGAGGGAAGAAAGAAACAAAGAAACCCTTCAAGAGTACGTGTGAAAGTGATGCGGTTTTGAAGCAAGATCAATTTCTATGAGTGCATTTGTAGAGAGAGTGCTTGTTGGCTTGAGATACCCTTTCCTCGACACTTTTTTCTTTTCAAACCCCTTATTTTTCCTTTTGATACCCAATTATCATTTGCAAGTCCCCTTTATAAGGTTTCAAGCTTCATTCCTTCATTTGTTTACTGGGTTGTTGTTCTTTATAATTTGTGCATTCATTTGCATCCAGAAAAGAGAGATTACCATTAGAGGGGGTAGAGATCAAGATGGCCTGAGGCTTTTATGGTGACCTTATCGTTTTATATCATATCATAGATATATGGAGCACCTGCATCAACCTTTGGGACTTCAACCCCTTTTTCTCATGAGAGAATGGACCATGACCCATTATTGAAGTTTGATACACTATTAGAGGCTCTAGGAGGGAAAGTGTTAAGTATGGTGGGAAATGGAACGTTACCCTTGTGAGGCCCCCCTAGTAGTACCCCCTTTTCCTAGGAGGTGACATCACTTGACTAGGGCATAAAAGTTGACCACCAAGGTGAAACAAGGAAACTGACGCAAATTACCAAACCAGTGATCCATTATACAACTTGAACCAAATATCCTTATCCACATGCCCGACAAATTAAGCACAACACCTTGCATGAAAATACTAACATACCTCATGGTGACGATGACTTTCCATTACCCATACTCTGGTTTTTTTGGATGTGATGAGCCTTTGTTGACCTGTAGTTGTAAAGGTGAATGAGGGGGGTTGTTGGGATACCATTTGTGGACATGTTTATCATCATTATGGTCGGGATCATGTTCTCCATTATGGGCCACAAGGCATGATCTCCTCTAGTTACCCCTAAGCATGGGGGGTAACATCTGGCTCCAACATGGGGACATGTGCTCACCATGGAGCGCATGAGAACCTCAACATCTCTAGCTATCCGAGACCTGCAATCATAAGCCCACTTCAATCAATAACACCCTTTAGAAGTATATGTCGGTGGATGTGATCCATTGACGTTAGTGATAAATCCAAAACCATGCTGAAAAGAAAATTTTTCACTAAGCTGCAAATGACAAATCAATAATATTCAATAACTAAGTGCAATTTCCTAACATGTATTCATTATACACAAATGAGTATGCAAAAATATGCAAGACTATACTAGCATGAATGCATGATGAAACATATATATACAAATGATATACAAGATGCAAATGCCTACCTAGCCTACACTAATCTATGTTAGTTTTAGGAAGTCAAGTCTCTTCCCTATGATGGGGCTTGAGAAGGGATCCACTAATGGGTAGTGGATGTCTCCTTCCCTACAATATGGATAAATAGTAGGAAACATTAACATACTTCTTTTCAATCCTGTAGGGGCCAAGCCAAAATTTCCCAAACTCTTTACATGTATCAGGTTGTCCCTTTCTTGTATCCAACTCTAAGATCAACTCTCCTTGTTTGTAATCCCCTCCTTTAAGATTGATTGTTTCTTGAATTACCCTGACATATTGCTTTGAGGGAGGGAGGGGGGTAGGATTTTGTTGTAAAATTGTTATCTTGGCTCAGTCTAATCAACAACTCTTTATCACCCTTCTTCAATATTGTGGCAGAGCCAACTTTGTCTTTGTACCTGTTTAGTTGATGCTAGTAATCTTCCCTTTTTGGCCACACAATGTCATCAAAATATTCTTCTTAGGTGAAAGGTGTAACACACCTGACCCCTGAGTACCTTTCCTAGGGATGGGGCATCCGAATTTTCGTCTTCCTTCTTAAATTAAATCCTCCTACTCAACCAACGACGGACTCAATCCCTTTCTATTATACCAGTTGTAGAGGAATTCAACTTCGATGCTTCGGGGCTTCGACACTTCGACGCTTCAGCACTTCAGCGCTTCGACACTCCGATGCTTTCGTACTATGGCGTTGAATGCCTCTTTTCTTTATACTCACGAGACCTCCCAGAGTCTCAAACTCCCGAAGTCTCGTAAGCTTGCCACGTGGATCCGACCTTCGGGCCTTTTTGTCTCTCTACAATACTACACCCCAAATCCTTCGGAGTCCCAAAGTCCTGGACTCTCAGAGTTCCAGTCACTTCACCAACCACTTTGGCTAGGCGGACATATACCAGGGGTTGACACATAGAAGGGGCGAGGGGTGACACGTATCACATTCCAATAGGCATATAGGGTCTACGAAAATCACAAATCGAGCTGACACGTGGCACATCGATCGTGGGTCCACGTCACCCTAGTGACATCGGCTTTCCATGTCACACCAGATTGACAGCCTTCCAACATCTCTTAGATCTCGTGGTCGAGATTCGACCACGTAGATCCATAGATCTACGACTCTTGTTACTTTGGGGATTCGACGTTCAGGAGTTTTGCGATGCAAACTCCTCTTTTCTCCCGGAGTTGGTCAACATTGGGTTGACCTTGTCATAGATCCAATGGCCAAGAAAGAACTCGAAGGATCCCTAGATCTATGGTCCTGGTCACTTTGCGGCTCTGACCTTTGGGGTTTTTGGCTTTACTGCCACTCCATTCTCCCGAAGCAGGACTTCGCTGAAGCACCGTGTGCGGGTCCCTCCTCCTGAATGATCGGACGGTAGCCAGGGATCCTAATGATCTCCCTAAATATATGACTCTCCTTTACTTCGTAACTTCGACGTTCGGGGATTTTGGTGCTATAACATCTTCATTCTTCCGAAGTGGAACTTCGTCGAAGTCGTCCCAGTGTAAATCCAACAGCTGAGGGAATCCCCAAACATTCTCGATCGGTTGCTCATGATACTTCGTGATGGGGAGTTGGATCTCGGTTTATTCGGTAAGATAGCTTCATCTAACCACTAGGGAAACTGCTCAACACCGGTCAACCTTACAGGTAACCGTAACTCTCGGTCACCTTCGACCAGTTTGTGACTATTAGGGTCGACAACACTCCGAAGTCCCGAACTTCCGGAGCTCTGAAGCCAGAAGGACTTAGCTCCCTTAGGCTTAGCATAGGGTTCCTAGATCTTGGTCACATGGGTCCTTCTAACTCTCGCGAGTTAAACACAAATTCCTTCATTGTAAATTTTTTAAGGACTTAGGCATGAGATCTTCGTCACACAACAAGGAATCTGAAGAACATATCCTCTTCATATCGACAGGGCTAGATTGACGCAATGCTTTCTATCCCAGCCCTCCTACAGGTTTACGTCCCAAGACACCTCGAAGGCTAAGCTGGGGCATATAGATGATCAATCAGAATCATAAGTTCACAATAAGATAAGTGCATACACATAACTTGACCATTCAATACATAAAGCATTTCTAGATAGATAAATACATGCATTCATCCATTATTCCATTTCAATGCACAAAGTATGAAAACACTTATCAGAACCAGAAGACGTGATCCGACTATTGAAAGGGGTGCCTGTTTCCACCCAAACATAGGCTCGGTCACTCCTAACGTATTTAGCACTGGCCACCCCCGAGCTATACCACGATGCTTTGAGAGAGAATACTTTCTTCCGGCTCAACGACGGTTAGGGACAGAGGTTACTCTCCTCCTCCCACAGGATCTTGGCAACGAGTTTTCTCTATACCAAGCAAGGAGGTCTGCATGAGTACTTCCTCATTCACTCACCGACCTCGTTTATCAACTTGTATCATAACCCTACTAGCCACTTCTTGCGATCAGAACATGCTCGTTTTCAGTTCTCCTTGAACCCGTGCTTAATCTCTCTTCTCTGCTTCTCTTCGCAGGTTTTCCTTTGCTCACCACACCTTCCTTTATTTCCTTCCTCAGCAAGATTGTTTGTGGCCCGAATTCCCAGTCTGTGGTCAGGTCTAAAAGCCTTACATATGGGCGCTCTACCCCATCCCCTCATTAACTCTTGAGGAGGTCTTCCCACCTATCAGCCTGATTGTAATTCATTCTTGGGTTAGAGAATTGTTCTGATCCTGAGCAATTTAAATCCAACAAGTTACTGGTTTGGTGGGGGTTATCTCAACCATTCATGGTTCCCCTCACCATCTCTTTCATAGCATCTGTGATATATCTTGGAAAACCTCCCTTTTAGCAGTTATGCAACACTTATCCATTTTCTATTAATAACATAAATTACATTCATTGACCTTTTATACAAAGGTTCATCAAATCAAACATTCACACATATCGAGTTTTCCATAGTTTCTTGGCCAATATAGTTATATTTACAAACTAGGGGAAACAGGGGTGTTACAAAAGGGACGTCATCTAGGAAAAAGTCTAGAGGGGACTCCTTGAACTTCTCAGGGAGCTCCTCTAAGGAATCCTTAGTTTCAGGGTCAAGGTCTATCTCTTCAACATGATCCCTTGCCATTGGTAGGTGAGCATTGGTTTCATCATCCATGGGTATAGTAGCATAGGTCAAATCCATTGTAAAGTGCCACCCAACATTGCAACAAACTTTCTAGACAAAATCATTCCCCCAAAATTTGGGACATCTATGACCACAATGTCCATTAGGAAAACTATCTCAGGATATCGGTCAAGGAAGACCTTCACATTCTCTATCACACCATGCACAGGAATAGCCCTGGATTCAATCCTGAAAACATTTTTGTAAGGCCTTGTGACTTCCAAACCTAATTGTCTCATTACTTTTAAGACCGTGATGTTTGCACCTGCCCTTGAGTCAATCATATAGGTCTTCAAGCGTTTATTGTTCATTTGCAAGGAAATGTAGACAGGGGGGTGCTCATCATAATGTGGTCTAAAATAGTTATCTTGCAACATTATAGGAGGGTCCATAGGTTCACCTTGTACTCTAAATAACTTCTCAACTTTACTTCTCATCGAAGGAATCTTAATGATATTTGTTAAAAGTACATGTACGTTTATCTTTTCCTAAGACACCATTTATATCAATATTGTAGTCAATGTCACTAGTCTTCGACAAAGTGTAACTAGGAGGAAGATTGTTTTTTGGTGATGGATGAGGCCTTGGTCGAGGGAACCTAGGGTCACTAGGAGGAGCTTGAAGCATATTCCTTTGTCTTGAGTACACTTTTAATTATTTCTTCCTAAGCTTCTCCCTTGATTCCTCATCCGTTTTGTTTATGATCTCCATCCTATCCCTCCTGACTACCTCTCTCTTTCCCTCCTTAAGTTTTTTTGGTGTAATATTGAGGAAATCTTGGGGAGATATGGAAACGATATATTTTATGGTATCAAAAACATTAATATGATTAGGTTCCCCATTATTCCTTGGGCATTCATGTTCCCAATGTGAATCCCCACAAGGTAGGCACTAAGGAGTCTCTTCTTGACTAATAACATTTGATGGATCTAGAGTTTTGGGGATGCTTTGTTCATTTGGAGCCTTGGGTTTCCATGCTTGGTTCGATCTTTGAGGCAAGCCTATGAAGGGAGGCTTGGTGACTTGTTGTTGTGACCTTTCTAAATTAGTGATCTTGTTCATCATTAGGGTTTGATTCTTGGCAAGGTCATTTATTGTTTCTTCAATACTTTGTGCCCATGGAGTGCTAATATCTTGAGTGGAATTGAAATTATGTAACTTCCTTGGTTTGTTTTTAGCCTTAGCTCTTGGGGAATAGGAAGGTTCTTCCTTACAAATTGAAAGATTAGACTAGATTTTTGCAGCCACCTCTTGGGCCTCTTCAAGAGTATTTGGAGCCTTGTCCCTAAGCATGTATTTAAAATGTCCTCGGAAGTCCTTCATGTAAAGGAAAAGAAGATTATCTTTTCTAGGGTGAAGTTTTCTAGGTATTTGTTGGAGCAACTTTTCAAACTTGGCATCAAATTCTTTGATAGTTTCATTCTCTATCTTCTTTATTTCAGTAAGTCACATTAACAACAAGTCAGGATCCTCCTTAGCATCCCATCCTTTGAGAAAGGTCTCTTCAAATTGGTCCCATGTCTTAATGATTTTTCTAGGGAGACTATTGTACCACCTCCTAGTGTCATCGATGAAAGTGGATGAGAAGAGTTTCATCACCACATATTTAGCATCATCACTCACAAGGTTAAGCTGGAAAAAGGCCCAAAAGTTATCCAATGCTCTTCGACAGTAGTCACATCATTACCAGAAAATTTGGGTAACCACTTTTCAAACTTAGGAGGCATCTATAGAGGGTATCCTAGGATAGCAAACATGTCTAAAGGCTTGAATATATTCGATACCCATTTCTTTTTGTTGGATCATATTGTCATTGATGCCAATGGTTTGATTGATTGATGTTAAGTGATCGCTTGATTGATTGATGATTGATGAACAATGTATATGTATTTTCCTTGATGAGAATGATAGATGCGAAGTGCAAACCAATTGATGAAGATGGATCAATAAGTTATCATTGATATGATGCATAGATGAAGATGGATCAATGAGTTTTCATTGATACATGATGAAGATGGATTCCTTGATATATGATGCATAGTTTGTTTGATGTAAAGATGACTCATTATTTTCTTGTCTTGGTTGATAAGAAGTACAAATGGATGAACTCCAAAGTGGTCCCCTTATGGTGAAATCCCTTACGGGAAGACGCTTTGCGGTTGAGTCGTGGCTGAGAGAACCCATGCTTGTATGTGGAATAATGAGATTAAGATCAATGATTTTGTTGGTGAAACTATCTTAGATGGATAGTGCTTGTCATGCCATTTCCGGTGGTATGTGGAATGTCACATAACTCCTCACGGTTTGAGAGTTATAGTCCTATGAAGTTGAAGGACCCCCATATGATGGCTTGAAGCCCCATAAGGTCAAAGAAGTCAAAGTGTTTGAGAAGAAGAAATTGTTATTTAAATGATAAATTAAAGTGACAAAATCAAGAAGGATTATTTAAATATTAAAGTAAGGTGACAAAATCAAGGAGGAATATTTAAATGATAAAGTAATGGAGAACTTTCTATTTATGGAAAGTGGTTAACGCTAAAATGAGGAAAATAGGTTAAGTGACCTAGAAATGGGTTAAGTGACCTAGAAGTGGGTTAAGTGATCTAGAAGATGAAGAGTATAAATAAGAGGCTAGGGTCTCTTGTGAAAAGTACATTTTTTGAAGAACATTTTGAGAGTATCTCTTGTGTATCTGTGCATCTCTTGAGCATGATTGAAGATCTATTCCGAGAAAGAGAGTGTGAGGAGGATCTCATGGACACATCAAAGTTTCGGCAATGTCTGAGATCTTGACGAAAAAAGTCTCGGAGCTTCAGAAACCCTAGTTTTTGAGGTATACGCAGGCTGTAATGGACCAGGGCACGTACACACACGGGTTGTATGAGGACATGGCACGCACAATGGATAAAATCATGGAGATTTGTGTTTGAGTTGATGACTGGCTGTTGAAGACTGAAGCAGGTTCCAGATCTGCATTCTATGGACTCAGATCTGTCACTAGGACCTGGTATGGTAACATTATTGTCTTGATGGATACTATTGCTTATTATGTTGTGAATGCTTAGGGCATTCTTGGTATGGCTGCTATGATGTGATTTATGCTGGCTGATGGAGTGAGCAGTACTCTTGTGATTCAATGGTGATATGATTTCTATGGTATACTAGTTTCTTATACATGATTGAGTTAGAATTCATATTCATCAATGTCTATCACAAGATGACCAAGCCAACAATATTTTCTATCAACAATAGCTCAAATAAGGCATGATGTCATCATTAATTGCTAGGTTAGTAGGGTTGTTGCGTCAAGTATGACATTAGCCCTAGCTAGAGATGTTAGGGTTAGTTAGGGTTTCAAAGTTTGAGAGTTTGAGAGATGAATTTGCACAACAAGCTCAATGTTGGAAAGAAACCAGTGCCTTAAGGTAATATGGAGTCAAAAGTAAGGGCAAAATCTCAGGAGGATCAAAATTTAAAGACTAGAAGGTTAGGTTCTATGGTGTTGCAATGGCAGGGCCCTAGAATCAAAACCCTAAGGGAAGGAGGCTCATTCCGGTGTTGCTTAAGCAAGGCCTCATGCTCCTTCCTCTTTCTCTAAATACTCTTGGCAAAATGGCTAGCTTTAAAGTACAAGTCTAAGGGAGAAAAGTGTTGCAAGAGCAAGGCTCTTCAAACCCTAAAAAGTTAAAACCCTAGGTGTAGAGTTAACTAGGCCTAGGACGTCACCTTTCTTCAACCTATAGCTTTAATGCTAACTCAGATAAGGGAGGATAAGTGTAGCAACGGCTAGGCTATATCTTCCTTTATCAATGGCTAAAACAAGTTTCTCAGGCATGGGGACATATAGCAATGACCTACTAGTGTGCTTGCTACCTAGGGTTTCAAGATTTAGCAATATAATAGCAATGATATAGAAAATGTAAGAAATTAAACCTACAACCATTCATTTAAGAATTTTTGCATGAAAAATTCACTTACAAATCATGAAGAATGCTTAATCAAATCGTAGTTGTAAACCTTCCATGAGAGAAACACCATAAATGCCAAGTAGAATCCTCCAACAAGAGTTGTGCCTCACTTCCAAGACCAAAGATACCAAGACAAATGCTAAAAGATAGTCTCTCACAAGAGAGTGAGTTGTGTTATATTCAAAATGAGGAGAAACGTCCTCTATTTATACCAATCCATGACCTTTCAATTAAAATTTAGGTCATCAAAACAACCAACAAGGCTAACTATAAAATTTACACTGTTTTTACATTAATTGCCAGAAAAATGTCATAATATGAGAAAAAAGAGGGACATCAAGCCCCTTTGAGGGAGACGTTGGCCCTTTTTGGGCAAATACAGCATCTAGAAACCAAACGTTGGCCCTTCTAGGGCTCCTCCAAGATGCCACACGTGCCAAATGACCTCAGCACACTGCCACACGCTCCAGACAATGTCCAGCTCTCTCAGGTGACGTCTTTTCCATCAAAGGCAAACGTTCCATCTGCAGTGGGTGATTCCCCCTAGGCCGGGCTCTACCAAAGTGTCCTGGGTGGAACGTCCTTCTTTCTTTTCGTGCAATGGCTCATCATAATGTTGTATTGTCTCTGCCATCCCAGCAAC
>CBVK0100043203.1:0-38194 GCA_900067695.1 Picea abies
ACCGAGATCTACACTCTTTCCCTACACGACGCTCTTCCGATCTCACCGTATTATATTTTAAATTTCATTAAATATTAATGATATTGCGAAAACTTAAATAGCGTGTCTTAGAAATGGAAACTGAATCCATCCATCCTAGGAGATATAAAATGTTTTCAATAAGCAAGGCAACCCAAGCATCAAATTTTGAGTTTTATTACATTACTGGTCAACGCCGCATCCGGCAGGGGCAGTTTCACCGGTCCAAGCGTGACAAGCAGGTCTCTCTCCTCCGTACAACATGACCGGTCGGTCACTTTTTTTTTTTTTTTTNTTTTTTTTTTTTTTTTCTGTTCCTCTTCTTTTACGTAACCTTTCATTGTCTCACCACTACTTTCGCTTTCTTAGTTGTCTTACCAAACTACCTTGTAAATTTTTTGAATTGGTTATTGCTTCTTTGACAGATTTCCGATTTCTTTTACTTACCTCTGTTCAACTCCGGTTTCCTCCGCTTATTTCTCGGTCTGTGTTTTCCTACTATTTTTGTGTGTGAAGTGGGCGTGGGGAGAGCGAAGGGCAGGGCAAGCGAGGGCTTTATTTTTTGGGATTTTTAACAAAGAAATGTGATATCAGAGAGGGCTGTGAATGATTGAATGAATCTTGTATCATCCAGGCAGGGTTTAGAAATGCTGTTTCAGGTCCAGTTTGTGTTGCAGATAGGTCAGTGGGAGCAGACCAGAAATTTCAATTCTAATGCTACTTCTACTGCTACTGCTAGAGCTACAGAACGAAAGGAAACCCGAAGGTATAGATAAAACAATGCTGCGGAAGATATCGCAGGCAGGGGAAGTCAATATAGAAGAGGATTCGACCCGAGTGAGTGCAAGGAGATAAAATAACACATAAGAAGAAATCCAGGTGGAAAGGATGGAAAAAACAAGGAAGGAAAGCAAGTAGGGGGAAGTGCATATGTTTTTCAGTGGGAGACAGAGTTGGGTGCAGAGTCCAGAGAAGGGCATCGGAGGTAAAGAAGAGCCAGTTGAGAAAAATAAGATATATTTGAATAGAAAGTGGTTGGAGAAAGACTCCAAAATTTTCAGTTAAGTTGAAATTGGTTAGAAGGCCTATTTATTACTCTCAGAAAACAGGGGAATCTGTCTACAGAGAAGACACAGAAGGCAACTGAATCCAGTCAAGGGGTAGCGCAAAACCAGCAAGAAGTAGAAGAGCATTACATTCGATCGGTAAGACATTAGAAACCTTGCATTCCATTGATGGAACGGAAGACGTCCCAGGATGGACTACATTTGACAGATCTGACAGAGCAGGTCTTCTAGGACGCCCTTGGGAATAAGTAAGTAGAAGGAACACACATAGGCGAAGTGAAGTGTCTCTCCATGTCTGGAGCACCGAAAGTTAGGCACACCTTAAACATAGCAGACTCTGAAGGGAGGCCGGTTCTTCGGCCTGCAGCAGGGAACAACACCACTGGAGGAGGAGGTGGTGGAGGAGGAGGGGGTTTTCCTGCAACTGCAAAACCCGCGTCAAAACCTTCAGCGAAACTGCACCCATCCAAGAATCCCAAGAGTCCATCTTCTGACCATGAAGAGGCCAAGGCCAAGAGCCCGCCTGTGCTTGTAGCGGGGACGACTAAAACCTCAAAATCCAATTCTATTCCTGTGCCTCCTGCCCTCGAGCCCAAGACCTCTGGAAAAGTCCCTTCTCCTTCCAAAAATGAGACCTCCAAGAGTGTGGGAGGGGGTATGCTGCCCAGGCTTGGTGCGAGCTTGGACAGTGCCACAAAGCCGTCTTTTCTCAAGGTGGGGGACACTGTGTCTCTTACCGCTTCTTGTTCTTCTTCAGAAGAAGGTTCTTCAGATTCTTCTTGCAGTCTTGCTGCAATGAAGAAGGCAGCTGCTCTGGAGCTCTATGCCCAGAGAAGGCTCAAAATTGCATCGTATGGGAGAAAACAAAGTGCACCAAAACCTGTGAAAGTGGTTCCAGATGGCATTCCTATGTCGCTGCCTCCGAGGGAAGCAAAGAAGCGATGTGGGTGGATTACGCCTCAGAGTGGTAAGGGTCTTGAAGAGCTTCATTCTTATTGCAGATTTATTTTTGTGCTTGTGACGGGTTAACTTCTATTTTCATGCCTTTTTTAACCCTATGAGCCACTGTTGGTGTTTTTATTTAATTCCGATGTTGGGAAGGCAAAATTGGGTAGAGTTCATCACCACGAGCATACTTCAGGTGCTTGAGTGTTATCCTTTTGGTGATCCAGTGTGCTCATCACCTTTAATCTTAGTTGCCCAAGTGCCTGGTTAGACTGTCTGTAGTATAGCTATGAAAAATGAGAGTAATTTTCACAGACTCTTTCGAGTTTCAGATAATTCCAGAGGGCTTAAAATAAGTTTCACACTCCCCTCAGTGACGTGTATCCCTTGAAATCATTTCCTTGATCAATCATAAAGATTTTCTTCGGTGCCATTTGTTAAGGCTGTTACTCGTCCTCTGCCTACAGTGGATTTTAAGCATTCCATTATACCTCCTAGTTGTTCTTCACATGTGTACAGTTATATGGGTTTGAGTGTCTGATGCAAATAGCCTGAATTCTAGGTTCTTTCCCAAGGAAAAAATGGCTTCTTTGAGGGAAGCCCATTTGCAGCCATTACTATTGATGACGCAGTGAGCTATAATAGGCAATTTGCTGAAGTTTTGATGTTGTTGCATCTATTTAAATTGAATTGTAGCCTGAATCAGGTCCTTTGCTTGATCAGATCCAATCATCCTTATGAATTTATCTGCATTCCATTTCTTCAGCTTAGGAAAGACTAAGCAGGTTACATGGATTCGCATCAAACAATGCTTTCTTGAGGTTTCTGACTGATTGTGCATCAGGGTAGTTCCCTGAAAGCTGACAATGAATGCACGAAATATAAGAGTCTGTTTGTGAACTGCTCTCGGTACAGGTATCTGCAGGAAGTGAAATTTATTCCATTGTGATGGTTTTCAGAACTGCCTGTTTCAGCTATGTTGTCTAGACTCTATACTGGTAACAATCTTTTTATCCTTGTTTGTGATTGTAGATTAAGAATATAATGTAGTATTTTGAACTGTGTATATGGGGTGTTGATATAGAATTCAAATCGCTGGGAGACTTTGGTGTTCCTCTGCATCTGAAGTACAGGATTATGTTTATCTCAACCTGTCCTTTGCACAAAAGCATTTCACTATTTCCCAATTTCAACACTTATTAATAGCACATGTCACCTGGCAGTGTCATTGTTGATGGTTCAAGTCTGGTTTGAATTTGATAGCATTCATACTGCCAAGATGTTTTTCACAAATTCCAGTTTCTTTTAATGAATGTCTGGTAATACTGTATACTTGTTGTTTGAGGTTCTCTTTTAACTTGTGAGAAATAAGTTCTTTCACTCCTGAAATTTTTGGATGCTTTAAGAATGCCCTGCTATGAGGCAATAGTATGGACATTGTTCCTTTAGAATTGATTGAGTGCCCAAGCAGGACGTTGACATCATGGCCTTTTATGGGGAGTGCAGATCCACTTTATGTTGCTTTTCATGATGAAGAATGGGGAGTGCCAGTTCATGATGATAAGTGAGTTCCTAATAATGTTGTTCCCTTGTAATCATCTTGTTTCTTAAAGAGATTCATGACCTGCTATGTTGTATCTTGAAACTATGAACTGCTATGTTGTATCTTGAAACTTTTCATGTAACTGTTGCATTTTTTTGGGTAGTTCTGAATCAGGCATATGTTGACAATGCAGGCAGCTGTTTGAGTTACTTGTCCTATCAGGTGCATTGGCAGAACTCAGCTGGCCAGTTATACTTAGCAAGAGAGACACTTATAGGTACCTTTTCAATGGAATCCAGTTTATCATTATCCACTTATTATCATGAAGTGCTTTTAAACAAATATGCATGCATACCATAATGTAGAGCAAGAATATGACATTTCAAGGAGATACAGAAAGTGCACAAAGAATATCAATTGACAAATTCACAAAACCTGGAAGAAACTAATAAACATAGGAAACGAGATATTTTATTTGAGTGAAATGAAGAAATTAAAAAAAAAGATTAACAAAGAGAGGAATGGCTGAGGTTAGGTCCACATGAATTTTCTGTCCTTTTGGCTCGCTTTCACTCTGCGCGTTTTACTCTCGCAATTCCTGTTTGTGGTCTCTGAGTTGTGGGTCTTCCAACTACCACAATCTTACCTTGTGGTCTTTTATGTATCTGCAACTTGCCTTTGCAGGTCCCGGGGCTGTTTGCCAACTTCCATGTGGCAGTAAATCTTTGTGCAGAAGTTCTGGCTTTGTGGTGGTGTGCTTGTCTGCATCTGTGGTCCTTGTAGTTCCTCAACTGGCTCTGCCGGTCTGTGCGGATCCACAATTGTTTCCTGATGGGTTTGCAACCTTGCTTTGCAGGTATTGAATTGTGGGTCCCACAGCTTAACTTTGCATCCTCTGATTTGCGAATCTACAAAAGAGCACCTTGTCACTTTTCAACCTGCAGCCTTGATGGTCTGCAACTTTGGATATCTCACTTCCCGCAGCTGTGTCCTGTTAGCCTTTTACTTCCCACAACCGTGTTTTGCATACTTTTTACTTTAAATGATTCGTCATTGCAAACTTGCTCCTACCTACAGCTTTATAACCTGCAACTTATTCTTAAAGTAAGTCCTTGTGGTTCCTCAACTGGCTCTGCCAGTCTGTGCTGATCCACAATTGTTTTCCAATGGGTCTGCAACCTTGCTTTGCAGGTATTGAATGGTGGGTCCCACAGCCTAACTTTGCGGCCTCTGATTTGCAAGTCTACAAAGGAGCACCTTGCCACTTTTCAACATGCAGCCTTGATGATCCACAACTTTGGATATCTCACGTCATGTAGCTGTGTTGTGTTGGACTTTTACTTCCCACAACTGTGTTTTGCAGACTTTTTACCTTAAACAATTTGTCATTGCAAACTTCCTCCTACCTACAGCTGTATAACCAGCAACTTATTCTTGCAGATTTTGAGTCTTCACCTCGGCAAAATGGTTCTTATGAGGATGCATTTTCCACAAATGAAGATTTTTCTTCAAGATTCTTTTTTACAGCAACTTGCAGCTTCATCAATCGGGAACATGAAAATTTCAAGTATTTTCTTATCGGACTTTTAGTACCACCAAATTTTTTCTATATGGAATTTTCTCACAGCACTTGCCTTTCTTCAACAGTTTTCTGGCTGTGGCAAATCTTTGGTTGCTATTTCCTTCATTCTTCTCTGTTTCAAGAGATTCTCAGTGGATCACCCCAAACAAATTAAGTAAATTTCACAAGTGAGAACAACTAAGGTATTTAGGCTATTAGCCTCATTAATCACTTAGAAGGTCATGCGGTGCAATGCTATCCTTGCATCATTCAAAACTACATTGTACTTAACTTATGCTGAGAATTACATGGAAATTGCACAACATTGCAATTAACATGTGATCAAAGTTACATAAGTATGTGGATACTCATCTTTTAAAACTTACAGGCTTGTGAAGATTCACCAATCAGCCATAGGCATTCCTCTTCGAAGGGCTCCCCTGAGCTGAGGTCTGACTTGACAGGCATACGCTGACACTAAGTTTCCCACATTCAAGACAGAACCTCTCCAGCCATTCACCAAGCCATTTTATTCAACTGCGGTATTCTCTCAGTGGCCCACTGTCTAATACAAGGCAAGTTGAGTCACAATAGTGTGAGGTATCAACACGGAGGTTACTACTGATGTAGTTGCTATATGCTTTTTAGCCTTCACACACGGTTCCGGGCTAGACTGTCAGAATTCTGGGCCAAACATTACATACAGTTCTGGGTCTTCATGGTATTTCCAACCCTTGCACACTGTTTTGGACTCTCTTGCTATTTCCAGTCCTCATACACGTTTTGGGGCTCTCCTAGTATTTCCAGTTCTCACACAGGTCCAAGCTCTCGTAATTGCACTATAGCAGTAAGCTTCCCGTATCTGTCTTTCACTGCCATCCTTCTTGTGGATGCAGAAATCAGGTCTACAGAAACAAAACAATGTACCTACTACTAATGATGCACCCGTTGAGGTTGTAGGCATTCTCACACAGAGCTATGCCGCATGCATCATCATGCATCCTTGGCTTCTTAAACACAATTCCAGTCTTATTGCTTACATTCCAACAGTGATCCTATGGCTCCAGCCTTGAAAAATACAATAAGGATTGCAATGGTAATAGCAACCACGGTAACATCGTTAGCAGGGTGATAACATTAATGATTGTGATGTTATCTGTCTCTTCTCTTTCCCTATGCAGGTAGGTGACTGAGTGGTGCGGAGTTAGTGCATGATAGAAAGTTGTCACTCTTTCCTTTATGTGTACTTTTTTAATGTGGTACTCAGCTTGAGACAACAGTGGTGTGTGGTTGAGCGAGTGCCACATATATAGATTTACAAAGTCAGTAAATTCCCCTCTGACTAAGGCCAAGCAGTCAGATTCACTTTACCTTTTTTTTACTTATTTAGTTATTTTGTATCAAAATCTTGGACCCTTCCCAATATATAGATCACTTCAAAATGCTTATCACAACCTTTGAATGGGGCCTTGGCCTTGAGCTCCGACCAAGTTGTTATTGCAGTACGTAAGCCTTAATATTTATTATTTACACATATTTAAATGATATTTACAGTGCTGGACAGGGTATTACAACTAAGATGCCATAATTATGGTTGTTTTTTTTAACAGAAATGGGTATATTTGTATTAAAATAAGCAGGTCTGATTTGAACACTTCATAATTTATCAAAGAAACTATACAACTGTCCACTATCTACACTATCTTTAGAGTTTCAAAACTACTACTAACTATTCAGTATGTATATATCTGCAATAACTGCCCTACCAGGAATAAAACTTTACAAAATATTTCAACAACCAGAGATTAAAAGGGATCATGCCCACTAAGGGATTCCATATTGCTACCAACCTAGACAATTGAATGATTGGAAACTGGTTCTTTGCTTGAGTTGGACCCTGTTGGACTGTGTCTTCCTCCTTTGCCATTAGATGGTCCCTGCTAAATGAACCAACAGAAAGAACTGGAGGAACTGCAGACTTTATCACATCGATTGCTTTTTTTTCACCATCTCCAGCTTCGCAACTCTGTCCTGAAGCATCCCCATTTTCTTCTCCATTTCTTCAAGCTTCTGGATATTATTTTCTGTGTAGATTTCAAATTGCTTTTGCTTATTTTTAATGAATTCTGCATGTAAATTTGAGTTAATTACCTGTCTTTGCAATGTCTATGCATGTTTTTTCTCTCCCAGTCTTTTCTCCATCCTTCCCATTTCCTCACATATAAGTATAGACATTCCTGAGCCTCGCCAATATGCCTATCACCCCTTTAGATTCTTTTGTGTGCAGTGTCCGGTATGGCCATGGGAGCTAGTGATTGTTTCAAGTCCAAGGTGAACTAACCAAGTGGCATCCAGTGCACAGCACAGACTCCTGACCTAGACCAAAGTGTTAATCCACCCAGGTTCTCCAAATCTCTGAAACTGGGAAACGAGATAAGGATCGGCTTCTACAGAAGAGAGCAAATTCCAGATTAATCTGAGCATTAAACCACATGTGAATCACCATCCCATCCTAGCAGGCTTGATAAGAGAGACCGTGGGTGATATAAAGTATGGAGGTACATGGGGAGGGGGTTCATTAATGTTTGGTTACACCTCTCCGATGTCATGCATCATTTGTCTCTTTATAACATACTCTTCATCCTTGATAATATGCTTGATAATTAATTCATGGGAGATGACAAAGAGATGTTTCCCCCCTTTTATTCTCACTATCCTGGCTTGTAGATTGAAAGCTTTGTTTGCTTGCTTGTCCACAATGGATTTATGCGATCTCAAAACATGATAATAGCCATCAATTTCAAAGCTTTCTGCAATTTTTGAGCTCTGATAACAAGCCTGCTCAACTGAGTGTCTTGGGGCTATGATTGATAAAACATATGACAAATTATTACTGCGGAATCCCCAATCAGTGTGATCTGATTTATCCCCTTTTGCTTCAATATTATCATCCCTTGCAACAATGCTAGAACTTCTGCCTGATTATTGGTGGTCTTGCCTAAGCCCCAAACATACTCAGTTTCTTGTTTTCCTTTAGGATAGAAAATGACCCCCTCTGAACCTGCCACCCCTTATTTATAGTTGTTGACTAAAGATAAAGAGAAGAATGAATTTCGTTGGAAATTCAGGAACTTGTGACTATGATATGATATAAAGTATGACATTTATTTGATATGGATATAGTATATTGTATCGGTTGGTACTGAATTTGTACTTATCTGTGAATGATTGCAGAGAACTCTTTTCTGGATTTGATCCTGTCATTGTGGCAAACTTTGAAGAGAAGAAGATAAAATCTATGAAGTCAAACAGTAACATGATGCTTTATGAGGGAAAACTACGTGGCATAGTGGACAATGCTAAAAACATACTAAAGGTATGGTTAAGCTATCTAATGCATTCATTTGAAATATGCTGTCAAGTGGCTTTTTGGTTGTTCTCATGACTAACCTGCACCCAGGTCACCAGGTGAAACATTCTTTTAAGTTACTATTTAGGTTTGTTGACTAGTATTTTAATTATCTATGCAGATTACAGAGGAGTTTGGAACATTTGATAACTATTGCTGGGGTTTTGTTAATGACAAGCCAATTGTCAACAATTATCGAAATTCCAGACAAGTTCCAGTGAAAATTCCAAAGGCAGAAGTAATCAGCAAGGATCTGGTGAAGAGAGGTTTCCGTTTTGTGGGGCCCACAATCATGTATTCATTCATGCAGGCAGTAGGGATGACAAATGACCATCTTGTAAACTGTTTTAGATATGAACAGTGCAATGTTCTTACAGATAGACAGCAAGTAGGGCATTGCAAGAAAGATAATGCAGAGGATGCAAGTGAAAAGGATGTAGAAAGGCTGGTTGCAGCAATTGAAAATACAACCCTTTTCCAAGATTGTGACAAGGAGGCTTGATTCTCCTCTTGATGCACTTTCTGTATTATGCTTTTCATTTCAAGTTTGAAAAAATAAAGATCTCCATACTTTATGTTGATGAACTTTTCACGGAGTAGGGAAGAAAGAAATATCCCAAAAAATGCAATGCAGCAGTCATGGAAGGAGACTTACAGAGTTGTAATGGGATGATACTTAGACATCTTGGAGTGCACACTGTTTTTCTTTCCTTTTTAGCGTATCTTGGCTGGTTATCTGATCAGCAATACCTGCCACCAGACTCGTCTGAAATATACCTTAAAAGTCCTGAATGGCCGTGTTTGACTTATGGATTGTAGAAGAAATTTGCACTTTGTAGAGAGGTGTGTGCCTTTGTATTGCACAGATGATCTAGCTCCCATGGCTGCAGGCAATAGTATATTCTTATGAAGAGTTGTATAAAAGTGAAGCTGGTATACATTTTGTAGATAGACTTTCGAAATTAAAGAGGCCTTTTTTAAAACCATTCTTTACTTTTACAATTTGATGTTCAATGTTGAATGCCTTCAACTTACATTTTGTTGGTTGGGATTGAATATTCTGTACTGTACAGGCTAGTCCTTGCTATTGTTTTAGAATATGCAGGCTATCCCATGCCAAATTTCTTGGGCTTCAGAATATTACTTGGTTGATATTTTATATGGTCACACCACTTGTTTGATGACGCTGCATGTTTGAGTCTTGTCCCTTTGATACGGATATGAAAGCCATACCATTTTATGGATCGGCATTGGTATTGAGATTAGAATGTCCAGGTAATATTTTATCCAATGTTTCCGCAATGTCAAAATTAAATGAAATTATTATATAAGTTGTATTCTTATGTGGCCCCTTCATGGCAATCCTTTAGTTTGCAATTGAGAATGCAATTTCAGGAGCTTGATAGCCTGATGATTATGCGAGAATATCTACGACACTAGGAATGGATTCACACCAAACAGTCACACACCAGCATAGAGTTTTGCCCCGTTAGAGAACTCATCGAATGTAGGTTTTTACTGTATTTTTTTTAAAAATAACAAAATTTATGCAGGGTTGTTTGTTCTAGTTGATGTAACATACGACCTTAATGCCAATTTATTTCTCGAGTGTATATTGCTCCATAAACGTTTTCTGCTTTTTCCTACGGTCTATATTTGCTTTCTGTGTGTGATTTCATTTGAGGCATCTTAATGATGTAAAATTTACTGTCTGTAAACTAAATAAGGCCTCGAGGAAAAAACGACAACTAACATTCAATCAAATCATTTTACCAAATTAGTATATATGATTTTACATTGGAAATAATTTGGAATGTACGTAAAAATGTATGAATAGCCAGTATCGTAAAAAACCATGACTACTTGGTCTTTTCCAATATATATATATAAAATAACAAAGAGAGTAAGTTTACAATTTAAATTCAAATGTAATTTTAATAAAACAAATATTTTTTGTTGCATGACATGTTTCAAGAGCAAGTTCATAAAATAGGTAAAGCCATAAATGAAAAGGGATGAAATACATTCACTGACTAGTAAAAAGTCAATATGAAATGTTTTAAAGAGCAAGCTCATAAAATAGGTAAGGCCATAAATAAAAGGCATGAAATACGTTGGCTGGCTAGTAAAAAGCCAAAACCGGGGATCTCCTTTTCCATCTGATCCAATTTGAGTGTGAAATTTATGTTGTGATGTTTGAGATGATTTCATATGAATCCTCATTGCATTGGTTGCATGCATTGGATGATGTGAAATGTAGGGGTTCTCTTTATAGTAGAATTATTAACTGAAAGCTTGGAATGTGTAAATAAACATATAAACTATGTTCTCTAACTTTGATAAAAGTGTATAGTAAGTGAATGTATTGTTAATTATATTGTTTAACAACAAATTCCATGTATTGCAAAAGAAATGGGCATTGTATAAAGAAATCGACACTTTCACTGGTTTGCAATCCTGCATGTTGAATAGTTTTAGAACTGTTTCAATACATTTTGTTCGATTCAACCAGATCTCTCTAGTGGCTCAATCTCTCTTAATCTCCATTCCCATAATGAAGTTAGCTACACTGAGATCCTTCATGTCAAACTTGGAAGATAGTTGCTTCTTCACCTCCTTTATTGTGTCCATGTTGTTACCAATTAGCAACAGGTTATCGACATACAAAGCTACATATATGAAACACCCACCTTCTTCCTTGGAATATATGCAGTGATCAACCTTGCTTCTCATAAATCCCAAACTAAGGATGTGTGTGTCGAACTTCTGGTACCACATCCTTGGCAATTGCTTTAGACCATAAATGGATCTTTTCAGTTTGCACACCAACTTTTGTTTGCAATTTAATACAAATCCTTCACGTTGTTTCATGTAGATTTCTTCTTTCAGGTCTCCATGTAGGAACACTGTCTTCACATCCATCTGTTCTATTTCCAGATCGAATGAAGCAACCAGAGACATTAGTACTCTAATGGAAGTTAGTTTTGCAACAGGGGAAAAAATCTCACAGAAGTAGACTCCATCGACTTGGGAATAACCTTTCGCTACCAATCGAGCTTTGAACTTCTCGACTTGTCCTGCAACATTCATCTTCTTCTTGAATACCCATTTGCTATCGACGAACTTTCTTCCACTAGGTAACTTGACTAGATTCCATGCCTCATTCTTGTGCAAGGATTCCATCTCTTCGACCATGGCGTCCTTCCAGAGTTTACCCTCTGTTGAGTTGACTGTCTCACCGACCGACTTGGGTTCATGGTCGATGGCAGTTAACATGAATGTAGAACAAAAGTCGAGTGGACTATACCTTTCAATTAGCTTTCTTACTCTTTCTAACCTCCTTACCACCAGAGTTCATTGTTCCACCTATTCCTCAGATTCAATTGACTTATCCGAATCACCTTCTTCGTTCCTCAGTTCAAATTGCACCGTCTCATGATTATTCTAGGTCTGAACAACTTCTTCAGGTTCCGACTTACCTTCGACTTCTTTGAAGACCACATCTCGACTGTACACTGCTCTCCTTGATGCAGGATCCCAAAGCTTATATCCTTTCATTCCTTCTTTATATCCAAAAAAAATACATTTCATTGTCTTCTTGTCCAACTTGCTCCTCTTTTCCTTGAGAACATGCACAAATGCATCACAACCAAATACTTTGAAATGTGCAATCGAAGGCTTCTTACCTGACCATACCTCATGTGGAGTTGTGTCGACTAGCGTCGACGAAAGAGACATATTCACTAGATATGTTGTAGTATCGATTGCCTCCGCCCAGAATTCTTGTGCGATCCCAACACCACTGAGCATGCTAATTGCCTTATCCATCAACGTTCTATTCATTCTCTCGGCAACTCCATTTTGCTGTGGGGTATATGGTGTCGTATTTTGGCGTGCTATGCCACATTGCTTGCAGAACTGATGAAATTTTTTTTCACAAAATTCACCACCGTTATTAATTCTGAACAACTTAATCGTCTTATATGTTTAGTTTTCTACAAGAGCTTTAAACTCTTTAAATTTCTTGAAAACCTTTGATTTCTTCCTTAGGAATATATCCATGTGTTCCTGGAAAAATAATCTATGAAGGAGACATAATACAAGGATCCACCAAGTCATGAAGGCACTGTAACCGGGCCAAACACATCACTATGACCCAGTTCTAGAATCCCATTTACCCTTGTCGCTCCAGATGAAAACCTCACCTGACTTTGTTTTCCATATCTGCAATGTTCACACAAGTCGACTTCTAAATTACATTAAGGAAAACCTTTGACCATACCTTTGTTGTGCATAGCTCGAAGTTTTTTTTCTCCAATGTGTCCCATCCTCTCATGCCATAGCATGGTCGGGTCGATTTTATCATGTCTTGTCAAGTCAGTTTGTACCGACTCAGTTCGAGTCGATTCGAGTTGAGTCTAAGTTGAGTCAACTTCAGGAGCAACGATGCTGTTGCATCTAGTCGAATCGACATTCCCTAACAACTTGTATAGGGTTCCAATCCGGACTCCTTTCATTAAGACCATTGCACCTCTGACCATCTTGCACAAATCCTTCTGAAACAAAGTGTGTACTCCAACATCACTCATCTTACTAACATATATAAGATTTCTTGCTAAACTGAGAATTTTTAGCACACTTGGAAGGGTTCTTTTCCTCCCATCCTATAGTATCAGACGAACTCTTCCTCATCCAACAATTTTTGTTGTCGAGTCATCCTCCAACAACACATCACCTCCTTCATATTGTTCATACTCACATAGCCATTCTCTATGTGGTGTCATATGATAGGATGCTTCTGAGTCGATCAACCAAACCCTTTGATATGACTGTGCACTGGTCACACCAGGTACACATCACCTCCCTTATCCGGGGTCGTCTTTCTCTCAATCAACTGCTTCTTGTCGGATCCCGTACTGACTTCCATCGCCCTCAACTTACAGTGCTTTTTGTAATGCCCAACTTTACCACATTTCCAACATCTTCTTGTTGACTAAACCGATGATTTAGATCTATCATTTGACTTATACTTTTTACCAAAGAATTTGCCTTTATCACTTTCAACTGGTTGACCTCTCACCATTAAAGCATATTTGGTCGATCATTCCATCTTCTTTCTTCTCATTTCTTCTGAAAACAATGAAGCAACCACGTCTTCTAGTGCTAGTGTGGTTGTATTACTCCTTATAGCCACGACTAAGCTATTCTAGGAGTTTGACAAAGAACATAATAGGATTATGCACTTCCCCTCCTCAATGATTTTAATATCCACAGACAATAACTGGCTTAAAATGGTGCTAAATGCATTTAAATGCCCAGTCACTGAACTTCCATCATTCATTCTCATAAGATACAATTTCTTTATGAGAAACAACTTATTTACCAGATATTTCGATTGGTATAAGCTTTTTAGCTTGTCCCACAGTTTCTTGGTCGAATCTTCCCTTGAGACTGTTGAATTTTCACTATGCTAGGCTCAAGCATGAAGTTTATTTCAATTTTAACCATGTACTTGAACCATAAACAAATGCAGCTACACCATTAACAATTGTTGCAATAACCAAGATCACAAAAAGAAATACCATGCACAAGAACATAAGAAATATCCTGGGAAACCCTTCTCAACAAGGGAAGAAAACCCAGCAATCCTTTGCTATATTCTCAAGAGAAGGACCTCCCACACCATAGACCTAGCGCACAAAAGGGTTCTCTCCAAAACCAAGAAGCTAGCGCCCAAGAGAGGTGCACACTTCATCCCTGGAAGATGTACTTGCTGAAATTCCGAAATTACATGTGAGTTGTGTGTTTCCTCAATGGGGAAATCACCTTTATTTATACTAGATTGGACACATCAAAAGTGGTGTCTATTGGTACAATAGGGCCGACCTCAATAACTCAGAATATAATTAATAATTACAATATTAATTATCTTTTACAATAATTATCTTTCACTTTATGGTGGGGCTAACCTGCACCCTTTACATCACAATTAGGGTTACATGTAAATCTTACTCTTAAACAATATAACAAGGGATCTCACACACCCACTAGTGCTCAGCCACTAGAGGCACGTCCACCTGTTCTCAGCCACATGGACGTCCTACTCAACAGATCTCTATCTCACTAAGTCTCACATGAGATTCATCTGGAGTACCACTTCATCTCAACTCTCTACACAGAGGAGAACGATACACCCATCACATGGGCACCTTCACCCCTCACAGGGGTACACATTATTTCATCTCAAACAACACACCCATCTCATGGGCATTCTCATCCCACACAAGGGCACACACATCGACACACCCATCTCATGGGCATATTTACCCCACACATGGGCACACAATGTTCCATCTCAGTCTTAGAGAGGAACGACACACTCATCTCATGGACACACCCAACTCATGGACTCTCTCACAGGCCGACTCACTCAGTCTATGTCATAGAGGATGTTTCACGAAGCTGTAATCATCAATACTCCCTCTCAGTTAAGGAGACATTCTCCACCAAGCCAAGTCTCTCACGGAAGTACTCGAATTTTGTCTTGGTAAGCGGTTTGGTGAATATATCTACAATCTGCTCATGTGTAGGAAGGTACTGCACGTGTACTGCTTTCCTCTGCACCATGTCTCTGATATAATTATATTTTATCTCAATGTGTTTCGATCTATTGTGAAACACAAGGTTCTTAGAGAGCTTCACACAACTCTGGTTATCACAATGAATAATGATAGGATTCATCTCATGATCAAATAAATCTATTAGGAGCTTGCAAAGCCACACCGCTTCATGCACTGCCACACTCAATGCTATATACTCTGCTTATGCAGTACTCAAGACCACGTATCTCTGTTTCCTGTTGAACCAGGAAACCATGGCAGACCCCAAGGTAAAACAACAACCATATGTGCTCTTTCGGTCCATTGCGCTCCCTGCCCAATCTGCATCGATATATCCCTGCAAACTCAAGTCTACACCAGAGGCATATCTTAGGCCATATCCAACTGTGCCTCGTAGATATCTCAATACATGCTTCACTGCTATCCAGTGAGTCTATCTCGACTGAATCAATAACTGACCAAGTACATTCAATGCATGGCGTATATCATGTTTAGTGTTAACCAGATACATCAATGATCCAATCAGCTGTCGGTACAAATGTGGATCAATCTTGCCTGAATAAGTAGAAGCATCATTCATTTTCTTCAAATCCATCACCATTGGTGTAGGCATGGATTTGCAGTCTGTCATACTGAACTTCTTCAATATCTCCATTGTATATTTTCCTTGACTCAGGAAGATCTCATCATTCCTCTGCCATACCCAAGAAGTCCCAAGAAGTAGTGCATCATACCCATATCCTTCATCTTGAATTCAAAAGTCAATGCTTGCTTGCATTCAACAATAAGTATTTCTGAACTAGTGAGGAATAAGTCATCCACATACAGGACCAAGATTATGCACTCGTTACCAACAATATGATATTATAGGTTTGGATCAACAACACTCTTGCTGAAGCCCAAACTCATCAAGAATCCATCCATTTTCTCATACCAAGCACAAAGTGCTTGATTTAGTCCATACAAGGCTTTCTTCAACCTGCACACATGAGATTTCTCATTGTGTATCATGAATCCTTCTGGTTGCTCGATATAAAATTCTTCCTCAATCTCACCATTGAGAAAGGTTGTCTTTACATCCATCTGATGTAGTTTCCAACTCAAGGATGTAGTTAGTGAAATGATAGTATGGATGGAAGTGTATCGGGCTACTGGATCAAATGTCTTATTATAGTCAACTCCCTCTACTTGTGAGAGTCCTTTGGCTACAAATCTCGCTTTGTATTTCTCGACACTTCCATTAGATGCATGCTTGATCTTATAGATCTACTTGGAAGTCACTACAAACTTCCCTTCTGGTCTTGGAACAATATCCCACACATCATTCTTCAAGATGGACTGATATTATTTTGTCATGACATCTTGTCATACCTTCTCACTTGTCGCTTCTCCATGACAAGAAGGCTCATACTCAATGATGTGACTCATGGTTGAAAAGTATCTCGAAAGTCTCTTTGGTCTCTTGCTCTCTTAGAATGTACCTTAAGGAGCTACATGTCCCTCTGCCTCTTGTAGAGTTTGTCAAGCTCAGACATGCCTTTTATGGCCTACTGCAATGTCTCTGGGAATATCAACTGGAGCAACTGGATTAACTGGATCAACTGGATCGACTGGATCAATAGCTGTCTCCCTCTGAACTGCTGGAGGGGAAGAAGGTACTGTCTCTACCTTTATTTTAAATATTTTGACTCCCTCCGAAGTCTAAAGGATAGATATATTCCTTTTCATGTTTTCTAACCTGGAGATATATCATGTCTTTTCAGGTGCTCTACTGAATCTACAATATTTTGATGATCTATGTACTAGGATAATAACCAAGATGGTCTCCCATAGGGATAACAACCAAAATGACCTCCTGTACTAGAATAATAATCAAGCAAGAAAAATTAGACTTTTGTACCAGGGATAATGGTCCAAGTCAGGAGGGCTCCCACACCAGGGATAATACCCTTCATTTCCAAAATGTAATCAACTACATGTTAATGATTAAATCAAATAAGGAATGTAGTACAACAACTTATCCTAGTCTACAATTATGCTCATTCTTTGTATTTGGTCTTCCTGAGAAAGGTTAGAGGAAGTAATCCTCATTTCTCATGTCTTCATCTTTCTGAGGTGCATCTGGATCAATGTTAGTGGTGGAAGCATATTGTCTTCCTTTCTTTCTGGTAGGAAAATTTATCGCAAAGTGTCCATACTTGTCACATATGAAGCACTGGATCTTTGACATGTCTTTTCTTTGATCATAACCTAAAGTTGATGAAGTCTTCTCATCTTTGAATGTTTGCCTGAAGTTTCTTTTAAATCTTCCTCCTTTCTTTGTATGAAGTGCAAGAGCATGATTGTCATCATGGGAGTCTTCCACTCCTCTAGCTCTAAGTCTAATTTCTTCTTGGGTACATTCTATCCACAGACGATCAAAAGTAGGTATATTTTCTCTTCCACTGATACTTTGAAGAAATGGTTCCCAATGCTTTGGAAGATTATTGAGAGTGGTCAAAACAAGTTCTCTGTCAGATATGCTTTCTCCAATGGCACCTAGATGATCTCTAATCTTTGATATCTTCATAAATAAGGCAGCAACAGTGTCACCTTTTGTCATCTTGATAATTTGAACCTGGACCTTCAATGTAAGAGCTCTGAGGGTGTTGTCACTCTCAAACATATTCTTCAATGCTTCATACATTTCATAAGCTATCTTCAGGTTGGAAATACAAGGCATGAGATGATCTCTTACTGAGTATATGATTATCTTCTTTTCCTTGACATCATCTTCCTTCCTTTCTTCCTTTTCTTCATCAGTAGTTGTATCTGGTAAATATTTTTGTATTGTCCATAATAGATCTTTCTCTTCAAGAGTGATATGAAGTCTTGACTTCTAGGAACTGAAGTTTCACGATCCATCAAGCCTATCATCCACCAAGGTTTTTGTTATTCAAGTATATGATTATCTTCTTTGCCTTGACGTCATCTTCCTTCCTTTCTTCCTTCTCTTCATCGATAGCTGTCTCTGGTAAAGCTTTTTGTATTGTCAATAATAGATCTTCCTCTTCAAGAGTGATCTAAAGTCTTGACTTCTAGTAACTGAAGTTTCTTGATCCATCAAGCCTATCGTCCACCAAGGTTTTGTTCTTCATATTTTCAGATTCTTCACAAACCCTTGCTAATTGGGCTAGAAAACCTAATGGCCAGGTTAGGCTAGCAAACTTAGGTTTTGTTGGGCTTATGAATGGCAACAATAAGCCTTGAAATTCAGAAGAACATTGGTGAGCTGAAAAGCTCCTTCAATGAGCTGCAGAAACCATAAATATGAATTATCTGTAGAAAATTGTGAAACCCTAGGGCCAAAAATAAAAAAATCTCGGAATTGCAATCTGAAGCTTGTTGGAGGTGCATTGAAGAAGGCCGTACACTCCTATGCAATTTTCAGCCCCAATTTTCAAGTATTAAGTGTTGGAACACCCAAAAAGAGAGGATCGTACGAATTTTCTGGAAACCCTAGGAGGCCGTATGGTTCTGCAGAAAGAGGAGGACGACTTGCTTGAAGCTTGTGCAATGGGTTCTTCAAGACCTATGCTTTGATAACATGCTGAATTTTCACTATGCTAGGCTCAAGCATGACATTTATTTCAATTTTAGTCATGTACTTGAACCATAAACAAATGCAGCTACACCATTAACAATTGTTGCAATAACCAAGATCACAAGAAGAAATACCATGCACAAGAACACAAGAAATATCCTGGAAAACCCTTCTCAACAAGGGAAGAAAACCCAACAATCCTTTGCTATATTCTCAATAGAAGTACCTCCCACACCATATACCTAGCACACAAAAGGATTCTCTCCAAAACCAAGAAGCTAGCACCCAAGAGAGGTGTGCACTTCAGCCCTAGAAGATGTACTTGCTGAAATTCTGAAATTACATGTGAGTTGTGTGTTTCCTCAATGAGGAAATCACCTTTATTTATACTAGACTGGACACATCAAAAGTGGTGTCTATTGGAACAACAGGGCCGACCTCAATAACTCAGAATACAATTAATAATTACAATATTAATTATCTTTTACAATAATTATCTTTCAATTTATGGTGGGGCCAACCTATACCCTTTACATCACAATTAGGGTTACAGATAAATCTTACTCCCAGACAATATAGCAAGGGATCTCACACACCCACTAGTGCTCAACCACTAGGGGCACACCCACCTGTGCTCAGCCACATGGATGTCCTACTCAACAGATCTCTATCTCACTAAGTCTCACAGGAGAATCCTATGGAGTACCACTTCATCTCAACTCTCTACATAGAGGAGAAAAATACACCCATCACATGGGCACCTTCACCCCTCACAGGTGTACACATCGTTTAATCTCAAACTACACACCCATCTCATGAGCATTCTCACCCCACACAGGGGCACACACATCGACACACCCATTTCATGAGCATCTTTACCCCACACAGGGGCACACAACATTCCATATCAGTCTCAGAGAGGAATGACACATCCATCTCATGGGCACACCCAACTCATGGGCTCTCTCACATGCCGACTCACTCAGTCTGTGTCCTGGAGGATGTATCATGAAGATGTAATCATCAACAAAGACATTCAACAGTATCTAATCTGCAAGACAAAGCTGAATCATACTTCTTTCTCTTCTTTCGAGTTTCTCCTATTCTTTCCTCAACATGCACATCAACTAGGTACCTAGACAAACCGTTGTCCATTGTTCTCGATCTGCAAGAAGATCTTGCATTTTAAGCTTCCAAAGCTCAAAATTCTGGCCATAGAATTTTTCTATCTCTATTCTTGAACTGCTTGCCATTCTTTACCATGATCTTTAACACAATTTATGACTTACAACTCTTAGTATACCTAGGGTTTAGTTCTCAGATTCAAGATTGGTGAATCAAGATCTGATACACATGTCAAAGCATAACACAACTATGATACCACTTGTCAGGAAATGAAAAACACTTCCACACTAAACCTAGCAGAAGAGAAGAATAATTTAATCAAGAACGTAAATGACAAAACAATCACACAATACACATATATTTTACCTTGAAAACCCAAACCGAGAAAACCAACATTCCTTTAGTGTTCTACTCTTTTGTTGTCTTATTCAATCTAAATAAAATGTTACATGTCTAACCTTGGTCCACACCTAAGACACAATCGACATCATACCCTCTTGCCTGCGAAAGAACAACCTTGTAGCCAATATGTCTTACATTTTCATGACCATCAACCTACATATAAATATTTCTCTAAAGACTAGCTATCCTACGATTCATTGATTATCATTATTCGCCTTTATGACCTTACAACACGCCTCTTTATAGGCTTTACAACAGGAAAATCCCTAAAGACTTAGTGCCCAAAAATGGTTCTAGATCCATGGATATCATTGACTACAAATCCTGTGAATATTAGGATTATGTTATAGTAGAATCCAATTCATATTACTAGTCGAATACTAGTCGGCCTTCATTCAGTCTTTAGTCAGTTTCCACATGCCTACCTATTGACCTCTTGTTGGTTGACCTCTTCGAATTGATGTCGATGCCTTTACCATGTCGAACCACCTTGACCTTCGACTTCGACTTTACCCGGTCAAATAACCTCGACCTTGGACTTGTTGTCGATCTACCTCGACCCTCGACCTGCTGTCGATCCACCTCGACTTCGATCATCAGTCGATTCACCTCGACTAGACTTTCACTGGAATGAATATAAAAACCCAACATGATCCACCATTCATATTTTCAAGTGACCATTCTCCATAGGATTTTAGTCCCAAGGGAAAGGTTCATCAGTCCAGTATCAATAATTCCCAATCCGCTATGTCCTTTAGGATCCCTCATTATGGGCCAACTAATTAGGTGAAGCCTTTTATTGCCACCTTGCCATAAGAATTTTCGTATCTCCCTTGCTATCCATTGTTGAATACCTGCTTGAGCCAAGAGAGCTAAACATTTAAAGATAGGAAGAGTAGTTAACACAACTTTGATGAGAATGCTTCTCCTTGTTGGTTTTAACTAATGAGCTCCCCATTTCATGAACTTTGACTTGATTTTATTTAGGATTTACTGCCTTAGGTTAGAAGTAGGAGAAATAAGACAAATAGGCATTCCCAAATATGTAAAGAATTCCAAGCAACCTTAAAGGGAAAATGAAAAATATTAGAGAGAATTTCTAGGGTTCTTTGACTTACATTCCAAACATATATTTGGATTTTGAGATGATTAGTTAGGAACCCAAATGATTGAGTAAATAGGTCTAGATTTTTCTTAAAGCTTTTGGCTATTGTGACTAACGCTCCACCCATGAGAAGAGTGTCATTTATGTACTGGGAATGGTTTATGCTTTTCACTCTAACTATTTGAATCCTAGTCAACAAACCATTCTTTCAATCATATTCCAATTCATGTTTAAAGATTTCACCATGACTATGCACAATAGGGGAGATAGGGGGCAACTTTGTCTCAACCCTCTACTTGCATTGAAAAATCCAGCTGGGCGCCCATTAACTAAAGGGGAGATCTAGGGATTACTAATACATGTAGAGATCCATTGAATGAACTCATAAAAAAATCCAAACTTGTGGAGGACATAAAAAAAAGAGAGTGTCTTACTTGATCAAATGCATTAGAGATATCTATCTTGACTATCATTCCTTTATCCCCTTTGGATTTTCTTGTATGTATTTATTTCTGAACTAGAATTATATTATCAATGAATTTCTTTTCGCCATAAAACCACCTTGATTCTATGATATAATTTTGGGTAGAAAGAGTTTAATCCTTGTCGCTATGATTTTTGTTATTATCTTATATGAAGCATTGAACAAAGAGGTTGGTTTGAACCTAGCAAAATATATTGGATTTTGTTCTTTAGGTAATGAGAGCTAGGAAAACATATTTTGTGGCTCCTCTCATTCTAAAGGATTTTAAAATATATTTTCTTATTCTAATTACATCATAATTGATAGTATTCCAACAAACTCTATAAAAAAGGATAGTAAATCCATTTGGACTAGAAGATTTGTTGGGATCGAGCTCTCCGATTGCAGCTTGAATTTCATCCTTTGACACCCTCTGCATAAGATTTTCATTTTCTTCCAAAGAGATGATTATTGGTATGTTTGCCAACATTGCAATAGTAACCCCAGGCTCCTCTCCTTTTTCTAGATATAGGTCCTTAAAGCGAAGATAGGTTGTTTCCTTAATTTTGTCAAAAGTATTGAGTCTCTCCATTGGTAGTATTTATCTCTTTAACATTATTTCTCCATACTCTGCTTCTTGCTTTCTTATGAAAGTAAGTTATATTCTTATCCCTTTTCTTGAGCCATAAACTTCTAGATTTCAATCTCCAACTCATTTCTTTTTACATAGGGATTTTTCATATCTTTGAAATTCTTCTCTTTCTTCATTCACCATTCCCTTAGTAACATGCTCAAGCTCAATTCAGTTTAGTATGCTTTCTAACTTCTCCCTATAAGTTTGAACCTCAATTTCTTGAGAAGAGAAATGGGGTTTTTCCCATTCCTTGAGCGCTTTCTTTGTATATTTTAGCTTTTGTTCTCATATATGGACTGGGGAACCATCCACCCAATTACACCAAGTTCGCCTTATAATGTCAATCACCATTTTATCTTGTAGCCAAAGGGGATTAAAATAGTAAGGGATGGGGCCATAATTAGACACTTATTTGAGTAATAGAGAAATTGGTTTATGATTTGATGCAACTCAGAATAATTTTGGAGGAGGCTACAAATCCACTTTCCAAAAGTGTACTCTAAACCAAGAACTCGTCTAGCCTTGCAACTATATGCCCAATATCAATTTGTTTATTTGTCTATGTGTATTTTCATCTATGGGGTTTTACATCTATTAATTCTCATAAAGAGATAAAGTCTTCCATCCTCTCTCTAAATGGGTCTTGCACCATACTCCTTACCCATGTTTCCTTTTGACTAAGAGTAGTGTTAAAATCCCTTTCCACTATATAGTTGAACCAATGTATCATCCCTTTCAGATTGATTAATGAATCCCATCACTCTCCTTTTTATGAATATAAGATAGGCATGTATACATTTACCTGATTAATCTCCTCACCCATATGTTGATTTTTGAGATAGGTAAGTGTTATGATTTTTACTACGAGTCATCTGCCAGAGAGAATCATCCCATACAATGCAAAAACCCCTTGAGGCTCCTCTGACACTAATTGTCGATCCTTCACTATTTTTCCAAAACTTGCTACATCTTACAATAACTTCTTCCACGTTTATATTTCTCTCATGGAATAGGAGAATTAAAGGCTTTTCTTTCTTAACCAAACTCATTGCTGATTCCTTTTTTTCTTTACTCCATAATCCATTACCATTCCAGTGGACAATATTCATTACTTAGAGGTTTTTGGGACCCCTTGATGGATTCATTCCACTGTGATTTCTTGTGGTTCCTTTTCCCATTAGATTCGAGAGGGTATGTTGTTGCTTTAACTCAATTTATTTCTCTGCCACCAAGTTCGCATTATAATGTCAATCACCAATTTTATCTTGTAGCCAAAGGGGATTAAAATAGTAAGGAATTGGGCCATAATTATACACTTCTTTGAGCAGTAGCGAAATTGGTTTATGATCTGATGCAACTCATAATAATTTTGGAAGAGGTTGGAAAGCCACTTTCCAAAAGTGTACTCTAAACCAAGAACTTGTCTAGCCTTGCAACTATATGCCCTTGACCAATTTGTTTATTTGTCTAGGTGTATTTTCATCTTTGGGTTTTTTCATCTATTAATTCCCATAAAGAGATAAAGTTTTCCATCCTCTCTCTAAATGAGTCTTGCACTGTAATCCTTACCCGTGTTTCCTTTTGAATAAGAGCAGTGTTAAATCCCTTGCCACTATATAATAGAACCAATGTATCATCCCTTTCAGATTGATTAATGAATCCCATCACTCCCCTTTTTCTGAATATAAGATAGGCATGTATACATTTACCCAATTAATCTCCTCACCTATATGTTGATTTTTGAGATAGGTAAACAACTAGTGTTGTGATTTTTGAATACGAGTCATTTTCCAAAGAGAATCATTCCATACAATGCACAAACCCCTTGATGCCCCTCTAGCACTAATTGTTGATCGTTCACTATTTTCCCAAAACTTGCTACATCTTAGAATAACTTCTTTCGCGTTTAGATTTGTCTCATGGAATAGGAGAATTGAGGGATTTTCTTTCTTGACCAAACTCATTTCTGATTCCTTTTTTTCTTTACTCCCTAATCCCTTACAATTCCAGTCGACAATATTCATTACTTACTTAGAGGTTTTTGGGATCCACCCTTGATGGATTCGTTCCACTGTGATTTCTTGTGGTTTTTTCCCCCATTAGATTTGGGAGGGTATGTTGTTGCTTTAACTCAATTTCTTTCTCTACCATTTTTTTCCTTTTGTCTTTTGCAGGTTTTTAGCTAGTGTTTCTTTGAGAATTCTCTTTTATTACTATCTCTTATAGATCCTCATCAATATTTTCATCTTTTTCATATGGACTTTGGCAATCTGAACCAAGATTTGAATTGAGGGGAACCACAATGGAAGGAGGAGGGAGATCCTCTACATGATTAAGGTTGTTGCTCTCAACCTTTAGGTGATGAGATGAATTCAAGATTTATCTATTTACTTGGGCTCACAATATTGGGTTTCTACTAATCAATAAAATGCCCACTATTTCAAAGGTAGGGATAGTTTTATCATGAGAAAGTATCTTGTACATGTTTTTATTATTAAAATTTTAACCCCGCTGTTGGAATGTCTTTAATCCCTATCTCTTCAGCTCTAGATGTGCCAACCTTCTATATTTCTGTTGTACCTGTCTTGTTGTTTGTTCTCTTCTTTTGTACCTTATACTCATGGAATTGCTTGCATTTGAAAGTAATTTTCCCATAATCCATTGTATACGATTCCAATTTCCAAAGACCAACTATACCGCTTCCAATAAACCCTTTTCCAAGTTCACCTCTACATAGATACGTACACATTCCATCATTTCCTTGGCTCTGATTTATTTATGTATGTCTCCAAGGTATTCCCAATAACCTTCAGAACTTCTTCGTTCCAACAATGCAATAGAAGGTGTGGGAGCCTAACCCAAATTGGAATGGCCGAAGTGATATCATTTTCAGGATTAAAATCCGATGTTGACTTGTTCAAATACAATGCTTTGGTTCCATAAAAGTACAACCCATTTTGAAATATTAGATCTTTTAAAAAACATATAGAATCCTTTTCCGCAGAACTAATGCAAAAGCTTTCCTTTGATTAGACCGACCCAAATCTTTTGGATACAGTTTTCCATTGCCTTCGGGGAAGGCCAAACCCCAATAAACTGGCCAATTAAGGCCATGTCTGAAAGATTCAGAGCCACGTGCCTTGAATTCACTGCTGGAATTTAGAATTGCGGGATTTCATCTGGCGTATTAACAAATCATATTGGTGCACTTTACCCAACAAAGACACCAACGCCCTCAATGTGCCTTCCTTTGATGGAGGGGAGGGGGGCACAACCCCGGTAAACAATGCTCATAACGATGACCATCTATTGTTTCAGAGTTCTAGGGTTTTTGAAAAACCTTTCAAATTGCCTCAAAACCGTGTAAATTACCAAAATGTTCTATGCGATTAGTTTTCCCTACATCGATGATGCAGGAGCATCTCTCCACATCAGCCAGCCATCCAGCCACGCCAGTGAATTCAAGTTGCACGCTAAAAGAGAGGCACAGTCCTCATTCAAATTTGAATGAGAATGTAATTAAATTTCTAGGATGGTGAGCCATAGAAGCCGTGCTTTTATGCAGGCGTTAGGTAGATCGGATTTAATGCTAGGTCGGCTGAGATATAGATACAGATGCTGGACTAGACAACCATTTATTGTAATTGAATAGGGTAGGTGAATCTGGAGGGAAGCGCTCTAAGAGCCCCCTCAGGTAAAAGATATTTTCAGATCTCATTTTGGTAGTTAGATGAAAGTTGTAATGGTTGTAGGAGAAGAGCCAGAGAGAGCTCGAGAACACTTTTGTAAATACATGCATTTGCCATTGTTAATATAACAGAGCAGTTTTTCCTGCATTATTCTGTGTTATGGGGATGTCTATGTGTGTTCTTTATGTATGCTGTAGATGTATGTTAGGCATTTGCAGGAGTGTGTTTGATTTTAGGGTGGAAGGTCTTTGAGGTTTCATGCCAGGAGGGCGTGACAGAGTACTGCGGTCTCTTAATACCGGTGCACTGAGGATGCACTTCTGAACACTGCGGGTTCAGACAAAGGCGTACTGAGGCACAAGAGATGAAATCAACAACTCAGGAGGAAGACCTTTGAGGTTGTTGAACACCTCAGGAGGCAAGGATGTGTATGAGAGACACAACTGCAGATAGAATTCTATTGTGAATTCTGTAGAGCTCTGCCAAGTGAGCATTGAGCACATGCACAAGGTGCATTTGGAAGAACTCGGTTGTGAGTTCAGAAAGGAGGACCAGAATCACTGAGGATTCTATGAGAGCTCTGCCAGGTGGGCATTGAGCAGGTGCATAGGTGCACAGGAGAAGAAGATAGAACTGCTGAATGTTCTGTGGAAGAAAACACTCTGCCAAGTGGGCATTTGAGTTTGTGTACAGATAGGCACAGGAGAAGAGAACTCTTTGAGTTCTGGAGTTGGAGGAAGTATCCACTGAAGGATATTCATTGGGTTGTTGAACACCCAGAAAGACTCAACAAGGAGTTGCTTGAGTAGAAGGATAAGCTCAGGAGGGCGAGTACTTTTACAGATGAGGTCATAACTGCAAGTAGTGTAGAGACTGAAGAACTCTTTGGAGGATTTTAGAGTATCCAAAGCTCAGGAGAGCACAACAACCGTCAGATCTGGAGTAGAAATCCTGTCAGCCATTGGATCGGGAGGAAATGACCAGAGTTTAGCCTCTGGAGTAGGCGCGCAGAAGAAGTGATCTAAGCCGTTAGATCTGGAGCAGAAATCCCGTCAGCCGTCATATTGGATAGGAGCTGCATGAAGCTTAGCAGTCGGGATATTAGCCATCAGGAAATCAGGATTCTCAAGGGAAAGAGAATCGAGACATTTCAAGTCTCGAAAAACCAGAGCGATCTGGGCCGTCCGTTAGAGGAGGCACGTGGCAGAGATCGAGTGCCATCAGTATTGAGGCGCATCGGGATATCGAAATTCACGTGGACAGGAGATCGGGTAAGTCCATAGTGGAAACCACGAATCATAATCTGGGCCGTCCGTTTGGGGAGACAGGTGTCAGAAATCCGGAGCAAGTCGGGATATTGACCATCGAGAAATCGGAGTTCCTGAGAAAGAAGGAGTTGGGACATTGAAAGTCTCAAAATCCCAGAGAAATCGAGACCGTCCATCTGGAAGGATGCGTGGCAGCGATCAGTGTCTTCGGGAAAGTCCCGACAAGAAAGCCGTCCATCGATGTTTAGTTCATCGGGATATCGGTGATCCTGGTGACAAGTTATTTGTGCAATTTGGAATCGCGAATCACGAAACCCCGATCAGTGGGGGCCAGCTGTCAGCACATCAGGGCTGAGCAAAGAGCCATAGTGGAAGCCAACTTTCAGTACAGTGGAGAGTCGGGATTTGAGGAGTCGAGAATCCCGTAGGCATATGCATTTGGGCATTGGAAACCCCGTAGCCCCGACGGGAGACAGGACTATGGTCACAGAAATAGTGGTTGCATTGGCCAGGGCTTAGCTTGGAGGGCTAAAGCGCGTCGGGAATCAGAGGATCGTGGATCCAAAGGGCGTTTGAAATTTGGCATCAAAAAGTCCGAAACCCCGATGAAGAGTATGACTGCGATCATATACAGGTAGGTCACATGGACCAAAAGCTAAGGTAGAAGGGGTGCGTATCAGTGAAAAGGAGCTCATCGGTGATCGGAGAATTGGAGAGGATAGTGACTCTCGACAGCAGGAAGCTTGAAACCCCGAATCCCGATAATGAGTTGGGAAAAAGTCACGGTAAAGTGCAGAAGGCCGTGAAGGGAGTTAAAGGACCCGTGGATCGGGTTTTAGCAGAGATTCCCGAGGGAATCCAAGGAGCCGCTTCGGCTCAGCAGAAGGGGATTTGAGAATGATCCTGAGAGCGGGTGAGTAGAGGTGTAGGGACATCTCGCTTGCATCAAGTGGTATCAGAGCTTAAAATTCATCTGTATATTTCAGGTGAAGCGAGAGGAAAGCAGGAGGAAGACAAAGTTGCTGAGGACTCTGTAAGGTGATTGTTTGCAGGTACGCAGAAATCAGGTAGAAAGTCAGGGAGACTGTAGGATGAAGTTGGAAACACTCAGGATGCAGAGTGACAACAACAGATTTTCCAGGAAGGCAAATAGAGGCAACAAGATGGCTACGGAAGGTCGTAGGTATGCTGGGAGGAGAGAGCTATGGAGCCAAGAAGATATGGATGAAGAGCTCTCATATATAAAAAGAGAAATGGCAAGGCTCGAATTTAAGATATGATAGGATAAGGAGCCGAGATGGGTATATGATTGGCCCATGAAAGAAGCCAAAAGCAAAATGGCCAGTCAGGGAGTTGATGGTCAGAAGACAGTGGAGGCTGTTAACAGGGTGGTTGAGGTATGTAAACCAGAGACTGGGATAGGTCTCGACGATGAAGAATTTGAATGGGGATCAAGTGAGGATATTAAGAACTGTCAGGAGGGCAGAGAAGTAGAAATTCCCGTTTGCTAGGAGTGCAACAGATCGAGATCACTGCGGGGTCTCACATACTGTCAGAAGGACAGCGAGGGAATTTCACATTGCCAGCTGGGCAATGATAAGAGGTCGCTGCGGGATCTCGAAGACTGCCAGGAGGGCAGTGAAATCATCTCAGATTGCTAGGTGGGCAAAGATGAGAGTGCGGGACTGTCTGAAAGTCTCATGGACTCGAAGGTGAGTTCAATTTAGCAGGGGTTGCTGATGAAGATGGGATCTGTTGATATCATAGTCTGCCAGGAGGGCAACATAGAAATCCCATATTGCCAGGTGGTCAGGGATGAGAAAATGAGACTATATGTGGGTCTCATAAACTCATAAGTGAGTTGGAATCAGCCAGGGGAGCTGACAGAGCAGGTACGCTCGAAACCGAATTTAGATAAGCAGGTGCAGCTAACAGAAGAGGAGGAAGATCAGGATGATATTCTAATGATTGAGGGAATTGGAATATTCCTACCATTTTCCTAGGAGGAGGCACAAATTTGTGTTGCAGGTGAAGAAACAGCAGAAGAACAGTCACAACTGACGATGACTGTCAAAAGGAAATTGTCGCAGACATTTGAGACTGCCCAAGCGGATGAAGGGAAGAATGAGCGTTCTGAGGAACGACTCAATGATTTCAGCCAGTGAGTTGAGAGTGCTGTAGCGTTGGAGCTGACAGCAGAAGAAGAAGCAGAAGAGGAAGAAGAGAGCGAGCATTCTGAGGAATGGCTCAATGCATTCAGCGTTGAAGCTGAAGAGACTGCAACTTGGGAGTTTGAAGCAAAAGAAGAAAAAGGGGCAGGCAACATTTGCTTTGTTGATCTGTGGGAACAAATAGAATCCCTGGAAGAGAGGGTAAAAGTGCAGAGTGTGCACATCCAACAGGTGAAGTTGGAAACTGGTGAAGGAGGCATGGGAGATCATGGTGATATTCTCATGTGCCAAAAATTTTTGCAGCTGAGGAGACTATAAAAATAGGACCAGCCAAGGGAGCAGCTGGATGCAGTGATCGAAGAGATCATGGAGCTGATGATCCGATCAACAGAAACTGCCAGCGAGGAGAGGCTGAGCAGAAATGAAGAAGCAGTAGCAACACAGAAGCAGTAACAACAACAACAGCATGGAGCAGATGGGAAGCTCCAGATATTTGTTTGGGATCCAGGAGGATTTCCAACAGCTTAGAGGGGAAGCGCATGAGCAGGAGCTCATGATTTTGTAGCTGAGGAGTTTGATGCAGGATCATCTCTCCACATCAGCCAGCCAACCAACCACGCCAGCGAATTCAAATCGCACGGTAAAAGAGAGGCGCAGTCCTCATTCAAATTTGAATGAGAATGTAATTAAATGTCTAGGCTAGTGAGCCATAGAAGCTGTGCTTTTATGCAGGCGTTAGGTAGATCGACTTTAATGCTAGGTCGGATAAGATCTAGATCCAGATGCTGGACTAGACAACCATTTATTGTAATTGAATAGGGTAGGTGAATCTGGAGGGAAGCGCTCTAAGAGCCCCCTCAGGTAAAAGAGATTTTCAGATCTCATTTTGGTAGTTAGATGAAAATTGTAATGGTTGTAGGAGAAGAGCCAGAGAGAGCTCAAGAACGCCTTTGTAAATACAGACATTTTCCATTGTTAATATAACAGAGTAGTTTTTCTTGCATTATTATGTGTTATGGGGATGTCTGTGTGTGTTCTTTATGTATGCTGTAGATGTATGTTAGGCATTTGCAGGAGTATGTTTGATTTCAGGGTGGAAGGTCTTTGAGGTTTCATGCTAGGAGGGCGTGACAGAGTACTGCGATCTCTGAATACCGATGCATTGAGGATGCACTTCTGAACACTGTGGGTTCAAACAAAGGCGTGCTGAGGCACATGAGCTGAAATCAACAACTCAAGAGGAAGACCTTTGAGGTTGCTGAACACCTCAGGAGGCAAGGCTGTGTATGAGAGACAGAGCTGCAGAAAAAATTCTGCTGTGAATTCTGTAGAGCTTTTCCAAGTGGGCATTGAGCACATGCACAAGGTGTAGTTGGAAGAAATCGGTTGTGAGTTCAGAAAGGAGGACCAGAATCACTGAGGATTCTGTGACAGCTATGCCAGGTGGGCATTGAGCAGGTGCATAGGTGCACAAGAGAAGAAGACAGAACTGCTAAACGTTCTGTGGAAGAAAATACTCTGCCAAGTGGGCATTTGAGTCTGTGTGCAAATAGGCATAGGAGAAGATAACTCTTTGAATTCTGGAGTTGGAGGAAGTATCTGCTGAAGGATCTTCATTGGGTTGCTGAACACCTAGAAATACTTAGCAAGGAGTTGCTTGAGTAGAAGGATAAGCTCAGGAGGGCAAGTACTTTTACGCACGAGGTCATAACTGAAAGTAGTGCAGAGACTGAAGAACTCTTTGGAGGAGTTTAGAGTATCCAAAGCTCAGGAGAGCACAACAGCCGTCAGATCTGGAGCAGAAATCCCATCAGCCATTGGATCAGGAGGAAATGACCAGAGTTTAGCCTCTAGAGTAGGCACACAGAAGAAGTGATCTAAGCCATCAGATCTGGAGAAGAAATCCCGTCAGCCATCAGATCGGATAGGAGCTACATGAAGCTTAGCAGTTGGGATATTAGCCATCAGAAAATCGAGATTCTCGAGGGCAAGAGAATCGAGACATTCCAAGTCTCGAAACACCGGAGCAATCTGGGTCGTCTGTTAGTGGAGGCACGTGGCAGAGATCGAGTGCCATCGGTACTGAATTGCATCGGGATATTGACAATCCCGTGGACAGGAGATCGGGTAAGTCCATAGTGGAAACCCTGACTCATAATCTGGGCCATCCGTTTGGGGAGACAGGTGTCAAAAATCCGGAGCGAGTCGGGATATTGACCATCGGGAAATCAGAGTTCCCGAGGATGAAGGAGTTGGGACATTGAAAGTCTCGAAATATCGGAGAAATCGGGATCGTCCATCTGGAAGGACGTGTGGCAATGATCAGTGTCATCGGGAAAGTCCCGACAAGGAAGCCGTCCATCGGTGTTTAGTTCATCGGGATATCGGTGATCCCGGTGAAAAGTTATTTGTGCACTTTGGAATCGCGAATCACGAAACCCCGATCAGTGAGGGCCAGCTGTCAACACATCAGGGCTGAGCAAAGAGCCATAGTGGAAGCCAGCTGTCAGTGCAGTGGAGAGTCGAGATTTGAGGAGTCGGGAATCCCGTAGGCATATGCATTTGGGCATTGGAAATCCCATAGCCTCGACGGGAGACAGAACTATGGTCACAGAAATAGTGGTCGCATTGGCCAGGGCTTAGCTTGGAGGGATAAAGTGCATCGGGAATCGGAGGATCATGGATCCAAAGGACGTTTGAAATTTGGCATCAAAAAGTCCGAAACCCCAATGAAGAGTATGACTGCGGTCATATACGGGTAGGTCACATGGACCAAAAGCTAAGGTAGAAGGGGTGTGTATCATTGAAAAGGAGCTCATCGGTGATCGGGGAATTGGAGAGGAGAGTGACTCTCGACAACATGAAGGTTGAAACCCTGAATCTCGATAATGAGTTGGGAAAAAGTCACGGTAAAGTGCAGAAGGCCGTGAAGGGGGTTAAAGGACCTGTGGATCGGGTTTTAGCAGAGATTCCTGAGGGAATCCAAGGAGCCGCTTCGGCTCAGCAGAAGGGGATTTGAGAATGATCCTGAGAGCGGTTGAGTAGAGGTGTAGGGACATCTCACCTGCATCAAGTGGTATCAGAGCTTAAACTTCATCTGTATATTTCAGGTGAAGCGAGAGGAAAGCAGGAGGAAGACAGAGTTGCTGAGGACTCTGTAAGGTGATTGTTTGTAAGTAGGCAACAATCAGGTAGACAGTCAAGGAGACTGTAGGATGAAGCTAGAAACACTCAGGATGCAGAGTGACAGCAACAGATTTTCCAGGAAGGCAAATAGAGGCAGCAAGATGGCTACGAAAGGTCGTAGGTATGCTAGGAGGAGAGAGCTATGGAGCCAAGAAGACATGGATGAAGAGATCGCATATATAAAAAGAGAAATGGCAAGGCTCAAATTGAAGATACGACAGGATAAGGAGCCGAGATGGGTATATGATTGGCCCATGAAAGAAGCCAAAAGAAAAATGGCCAGTCAGGGAGTTGATGGTCAGAAGACAGCGAAGGTTGTTAACAAGGTGGTTGAGGTATGTAAACCAGAGACTGGGAGAGGTCTCGACGATGAAGAATTTGAATGGGGATCAAGTGAGGATCTCAAGAACTGCCAGGAGGGAAGAGAAGTAGAAATTCCCGTTTTCCAGGAGGGCAATAGATCAAGATCATTGCGTGGTCTCACGGACTGTCAGGAGGACAACAAGGGAATTTCACATTGCCAGCTGGGCAATGATAAGAGGCCCCTGCGGGATCTCGAAGACTGCCAGGAGTGCAGCGGAAGCATCTCAGATTGACAGGAGGGAAGCGAAAGCATCTCAGATTTCCAGGTGGGCAGAGATGAGAGTGCGAGACTGTCTGAAAGTCTCATGGACTCGAAGGTGAGTTCAATTCAGCAGGGGTTGCTGATGAAGATGGGATCGGTTGATCTCATAGTCTGCCAGGAAGGTAGCACAGACATCCCATATTGCCAGATGGGCAGGGATGAGCAGATGAGACTATATGTGGGTCTCATAAACTCAAAAGTGAGTTGGAATCAGCCAGGGGAGCTGACAGAGCAGGTAAGCTCGGAACCGGATTTAGATCAGTTTGGGGTAAAAGGAGTTAAAGATGATATAGTTGGTAATGTGAAGGGTTAAATGGGTCGACACTAGAAATGGTTGGTGTGGATTATAGAGATTATGTGTTAGATGTTTTAGGGGTTACAAGGGATGTAAGAATTCAAGGTTATAAAAGGGTTAAATGGGTTGATATTATAAATAGTTGGTGTGGATTATAGAGATTTTGGGTTAGATGTTTTAGGGGTTACAAGGATATAAGAATTTAGGGTTATAAAAGGTAAGCATTGAGGGTTCTAATTATAAAAATTATAGATGTTAATTATAAATAGTTATAAAGATTAAGGGATAAACATTGCATGAGTTAGGGGAGATAAGGGTTGATGGTTATATATAGTTTGGTTTAAGGATTTTTGAATTTAAAGAAATTGGCGGTTGTATGTGTTAGGGATAGTGGTTATTGTTATCACTGAAATTTCGTCCGCACACGACGACAAGAACTCTGCATCGTCACAACAGGACTGGAGTCATTCATGGCACATGATTAATTCCACAACATTGCAAAAGGGTCAAAAACTATACAAAATGACCAAAAAATTGAAAGGTGCTTTACAGAACATGGGTTTGCGCGTGTATGCACGTAACAACAATGTATAAGGTGCACATCATCGCACGATGCACGACTATTTGGCGAAAAATATGCGCGCCTACTAAACGACACATTTATTGAAATTGGTCGGCCTCCCAACCACTAATGGATCAGCTCCGAAGTCGATTTGACACCAAATCCGAGATCAATCCTCATGGTGGGCTGGTCAAAGACCTAATTGAGCCCTAAGAGCCCCTTTTCACATTCTAAAGAGGTTGCATAATAACCCAATGCTTGGNNNTTTCACATTCAAAAGAGGTTACATAATATCCCAATGCTGGGCTATAAAAAGCCATGAATAACCACCATTTTCTCAAGGAATTCTTTGTATTGTTATGCTGCTGAGATTGCTAAAGACTCATTCTTTGGCAATAGACATCACAAGCTGCATTTCATAGAGATATTCACCCTTCACTTGAGTGAATAAGCTTGGAGTTCTTTCACCCACATTTTCATCTTTTCATTGTAAGGAGAGCAAGCTTTGAGGGCCTCAAGAGCCTTCCATTGGAGAAAGAAGGGACCCAAATCCCCTTTCTTCATTGTGCCTTTGGATTTCATCAACAGATCAGCTTATACATTGGTGATATTGGTCCATTTGTCTCTATTTTTCATTTTTTTTTATATGATTGTAGTTTTAATTAGTTCTAGTTTAATTTTTGTTTATATTTATGTTGTTTGTCTTTCTAACCTTTCCTTTCACAGCTGTCATGCCTAGCAAAGCCCAACTGGGCATGTAATCACTCTTAATTTGCTCACCTAGTGACGAATTGGGTGCAAACAGATTGGCGACCATACTGGGGAGAAGGTATCAATCCCTCCCTCATTTGGGTTCATTTTGATTTCCTTTTGATTTCATTAACTTGCAAGTTCACAAACCGGCCTCTGTCGACCTGCTTACCAGTCAATTCACAAGAAATTGGAGAGAAATCCATCCGGATTTTTCTTCTCGGACTTTTGACACAGGTGCGCGGGTATTCCACCCCACAGGTGCATGTCGGGCGCGCATGCGCTTTGTTTTTCAGTTCTGTAAGTGCGCAGGCGCCATATGCGTCCCCCCTTGAGGCACCCACCTCTTGGACGGGATCTAGCCTGTGACCCATTTCTTAGGCCAAAAATTTAAATGTCGCGCTTGGACCGAGGTACCTAGTGACCAATTTTAGGACATCTACCCAGGTGGCAGTTGTGGGCTGCAATCGCACCTTGATTGGATTTTCGGTGGCTATTGGGAGGTATCGCCAGCTCTTTCGGGATATTGCACCCTCTACCCCTCATTATAACCAATTATTTCATCCTTCACTAGTGTCTCTTCCGGTGACTTCAGACCCCACTGTTGAGAGCTATTGGAAGGTCCAGTGCTATTTGAGAGGAAGGATGTTACGTCTTCTAGGACACAAGTATTTGCTTTCTTTTTTATTTCCCCACGCAAACAAAACCCTCTTACCCATATATGCTTCTTTCTCATTTATGTATGATGCACATCTGATTACAGTTTGACTTGGATATATATATTGTGTAAAACAGTCACAGCAAAGACTCTTGGTTCTATATTTCTCTCACCACTTGTTGCACACATTTTCTCACAATTAGTCTGACATCATAGGGGAACCACAGAACCCCCGTCGTTCACGACGCTTTCTCAACCTTCCTCCTATCTTAGGGGGAGTATCTGGTCATACCCGTTCATCAGTACCTCCTTCACACACTCTTGTGAGTGCCACTATCTTAGGATCAGCTTTGCTTGGTTCTACCTTACTTGGGTCCAATTCCCAAGGTCACATAGTCACTTGCTCTCCTTTGCACGGAAGCAGGGGACCCACTTCCTCTCAAGGAGGGAGCACCAACCCACCTAGTCCCCATCAAGGATCAGGTGCACAACACACTATGGCTAGAAATAACATTCCTACCCCATTATAGATGCCATACTTGGCCTCTCTCAACATACCGGATCTCACCAAGCTTACCAATGATCCTATATTGCATGACGCCACATGGCCTGCAATGCCAACCAAACCTCCTTCAGACATACCAAAGTTTGAAGGGAAGGCAGGGGATGACCCCGCCAATCATGTCATGACCTTTCATCTATGGTGTTCTTCCAATAGCATTATGGATGATTCCTTCAGATTGTGACTTTTTCAACGCACACTCACTGGCCCATCAGCCAAATGGTATGTCGAAGAAAAATCAGGGTCCCACACGACCTTTGAATCCTTAGCCAAAGACTTCTTAACTTTATTCCAATTACCCATCCGACATGAAAATGGTCTAGAACTACTGTCTAACTTCAAACAGACCTCATCCACCCACATCGCTGACCACATTCATGAGTGGCATAGGCGACATAGTTTGTGTAAAGCAGAAACCACCAAACAGCAATGCCTTGACTGGTTTCTTAGATCACTTGTCGCTCTCCTTGGAAAGGATGCAGCTTCTACCTTCCCACAATCTAAAGAAGAAGCCATCAGTAAAGCCCAGCAATATGACCTCATCTACACACAGTTAGGGTACCTATACACGGTACTTCCTGATCTTCCAAAACCTGTGCCATTTGGTCAAGACAAACCTGGGATGTCTCACTCAGTAGACGGACTAATAGGTGCCACCACACACCATGGTCCACAACCCCAACCACCACCGATGTATGGAACGCCTCAATATCCACCAGCATATGGGGGCACTTCTTATTACCCCCCACCCCCTTATCAACAGCCATATCCTATTGCTACACCTCCACCCATTAGTGGACCACCACCGGCACCTACCATACATCCACCTATTCCCACAACCAGTGGTACCCCCTCAACATCATCTTATAGTACTAGTGAAAGCACGATGCCTTCCTATGTACCCTATGGAGCCGCACCACCACAGAACCCTTACTTTCCATTTCTGAGCCCTCCACAACCCATGGCTCCCCCACATCCTCATACAGGGGTCAATTTTGTTCAACCCTCTGCTGCTCAACAATATCAAAATTTTGAACAGTTGAACACAGCCAATCCAACTCATCCTTCAAACAAAACCAAGAGGAAAGGACGGAACAGGAATAACAACAATCCTGGTCAAGGCGGGAATCAACCCCCACAGCATCAACCCACTGGGGGCAACCAGAACCAAGGGAACCAAAACCCCCAAGGGGGCAATAACAACAAACGCCCAGGGCGGAATACTGTTAAAACTATCCACCCTTGTGCTCTTTGCGGCATATATGGTCATTACACTCACCATTGCCCACAGATCGCTGATTTCAAAAGGTTGAAGGACTCTGGGAGCCTTCCCCCTTCTCCTGCGCAACATGCCCCGCAGCAGGCACAACAACAATATGCACAACAGCCACCTCCCGCCATACTGCAAAATCTTATCCCACATCAAGGTGTCATAAACACCCAGTAGGACACGCAGCATCCCCCACCTCAGGTGGGCCAATACCACAATCCCAACAATCCAGTAGAGCGAACAATTCTCCTCACCAGTGAGGAAGAAATCCTTCTGCAAACACACAATCGTCAGTATCCTGCAACAGCTGAATCTACCCCTACACCTCTAGAAACAAATCATACACTGACGGGACCTCTGTTGGTGATCCCTCGCCCTTCCACTGAATCACCATTACGCATCCCTCGCATTCCATTGCGCAGGAATGTCCACAACCCACAGGCTAGGGCCGCTCATAATTACAGCTTGGTAGATGACTTAGCACAATCCCCGGCTGCCATGTCAGTTTTAGAAGTCCTCCAGACTTGTCCTACTCAGCGGAAATCACTACTTTCTGCCTTAGGGGCAATTGATCCTGCTGATACTCGACTCATCACCTTTGACCTCGATAGCTGCGAACCGTGTCTCCCCGTCGTAGTTGCTATTCAAATACCAGTCAAAATACGGAACATCACCGTCCATCG
>CBVK0100043204.1:0-34305 GCA_900067695.1 Picea abies
GCGACTTCAAGTCACTTAATTTAACACAAAACCAAAGAAACCTTGATCCACTGGTTTAGCCAAGAAAGAAGGGTGATTGACCTCACCATTTTCTTCTCCAGTAACCCACAAATATTTTAGTTAACCACCATTAGACAACTTGATATCTTGGAGGATAAATCAATTAGGGGGAGTCTTAGCATTCCTTATAAGCTACTCTGAATAATATCACAACTCCCCATGATATATAGATCTCTCTTTGGCTTGGTTTTTATTAGACTTGTCTTAACTAGATTATAATTCATGAATTAAAAAGTGTTATTGTAATTTCAAGTCACTTTCATCAATGAAATCACTTGTTAAAGTATATTTGAATTAGGATTATCATAGGGATTCATCATCCCTCTTCGAGAAAGGGACCACTTAGAGAGTTCCACTAATGAATGCACTTATTGTGTGTGTGTGTGTGTGTGTGTGTTCATGATTTACATTTGCATTCCAAAATTGTACATATTGGTGATTCATCTTTCAACATATTACAATCATGCGAGTGGTCGAGGAATATTATTTTGATTGATATCATTATTTCATTATATAGATATAATTTCTTATGGATTCTTGGAACAACTTGTTTTCTCCCATGACTGTAATTATGCTCAAAATTCATATGTTTATATGATGAGGCATGTAATCATTATTTTATTTAATATAAACACCAAATTGTTGATTGAGAGGGAACAACCTTGATAAGTACTAGCCATGATACATCACAGGAAATTGACGAGACAGAGGGACTGATGGAATGGAGTTGAGATGCTTCAGTACTAAAAGCAGGAATCTTGCACAACAAGCTAATTTATGCTTGAAAAATAATAACTTCACTTACCACCATACTAGAATTTATGAGACCACTTGACCATTGAAAGAATTCACAAAGTGGTGTGTGGAGAATTAATGACTATGTGGTTGGGCCATTACATAAGAGTATGGTCGACTTAACATTGAAAGGAGGTGTACCATGCAACCATCTCTTCATAATGAGTATGGATTGCAGGTTACGTCTGCAGGAAGCTGCAGAGATCCCAAGGAGAAAGAAGAATAAGGCTAGAAGAGGGACACGTGAGATAGAGAGATAGAGAAGAACAAAGTGTAACTAGAGACACAATATCTTAATGATAGAGAAAGAAGAGAATACATGCAAAAAGGTTGTATTAAGAAAAGAAGGAGACCCTGCAATAGAGGAAAAAGGCTCAGAGATGAGCAACAAAGAACATAGGAACAACTTTGATGATAGAGAAAGATGAGAGTAGATTTCTAGATGAAAACAAGAAGTTTGCCTGAGTTGTTGATGATCAACCTGAATAGAGAAGACACAGATTCATGAACTAGAGGAATAGGGGGATTGCATTTTGGATCTTACTGGACAAAAACTAACACTGGTAAGGGGAGCTTGTCGAGGTACTATTGAGCAGAGAAGGGACTCCCTTGTGCAGAGGAAATCTAGTTGATAAACCATGTGATAAACCTACATAGATCCAAATCTTAGTGGGAGGTGGTGATCCAGATGGATCTCAATGGCTATCCACCTTTTCCACTGAATCAACATTTTGAGCCAGTGGTTTTGATAAACCATGATATTCACCCTTTTGATGGGGAATGTAATGTAATGTCATCTTCATTTGTTAATTACAGATAACATGTAATGATTTCCTAGTGGTCTTATGTACATGCCTACAACATAGCGTTAATGCACCAGATACCATTAGAATTCCACAATTAAGCGAGCTCATGCTAGAGTAGTACTGGGATGGGTGATAGCTTGGGAAGTCCTAGTGTTTTACATGACTATGAAATTTTATAAACTTAGTCCAATTTATCCCACATGCATCATGAGAATTTTTCTCCTCTCAATCTCTCATATATAATTGAGGTAAAGGAGGCCCTTTAAGCATGCAATGGAGTGTGATGTAATGCTTATTGTGAATGAAGTGTATCCAACATGTATTTCTTTTCAAAGATAAGCTACCCCATTCTTTCTCTCTTATTCATTAATAGAAGTTGGGTTTCACTATATTTTTGTGTTCTCCACATTATCTCTCTCTATTTACTTGTTATAGATCAGTTATATTTTTGTCTTCATGTCATTCTCAAAATAATCCAGATCAGTGGTATCATAGTAGATTTCTCCTTGTCATTTCTCAAAGTAGGTCCCCGACGAGGTCAGGGTATAGAGAGTTGGGTCTTGAGCTAGTTTCTCTTGAGGACAACTTCTCTCACCGGCCCAAGTGACCTCCCATGGCAGAATAAAAGAGAGATGAAAAAGCAGGAGATCCTTTCAAAACATTGTGCGAGGAAGCCCTCATGCGACAAAGGAATGAGATGATGGAAAAAATTTCTCAGATCCTCCGAAGACTACCAATGGTGGCGGCTGAGGCATCTTCAACAAGAATCCATTTCCCAAGTGAGACACTCTTCAAGGTACAAGTCAATTTTTATATCCCCTTATTTGAAGGCCAGATATATGCAGAGGCTCTAGAAACATGGTTGAATCTGCTAGAAGGTTATTACTCTGTCCAAAAAAAATTCGACAGTGAAAAGATCACCTTCGCGCTCCTTAAATCCCTTCCCCATGTCAGAGCTTGGTGGGAAGGTTACTAGAAGAGGTACACTGTAGATGAATCTACACTATTTGGGAGAGAACCCACTTGGGTGACCGTTGTAGATTCCCTAAAGGAGGAGTTATACATTGTTGAAAACTATGATGACCAATACATGCGATGGACAACTCTACGTCATAAAAGAGACCATACAGTACTAGAGTACACCAACATATTTCATACCTTGCACTCAAAAATGGGTATCAAAGACTCTGAGAAACACCTGAATTTGAGGTACCATAGTGGTATACACAGGTACATCCAAACAAAGATAGATTTCTTGGACATCACTTGACTAGGAGATGCTTATCGATATGTAGTCAAAATTGAGTAGAAATGCAAGCAACAAAGTAAGTGGGAGAAGCATGACAAAGGAAAATCTAGCTCACATAATGAAGGATAGAGCAAGGAAGTCCAACCTCAAGAGAGATAGTCTCAGATGCATGAAAAGAAGGGTAACATGAAGTCTAAGAAAGACACTAGAAAGTGGTGTGAGTTCCACAACAACCCTTGGCACAACACTGATGAATGTCTCTCAATAAAATCATTTGTTGCCAAGATCAAAGGTAGAGATTCAAACCCCAACTTGGATACTGATTCATAAAATAATAAAAGGACACAGATCATTGATGCAGAACCCACTGCTACTATCGCAACTTCAACAATTCAACCAGAAGAGGATCCTGAGGAGGGGGAGCAACTCTTCCATTCACAGATGTGCGTGAAGGGGACCCCACTGCATTTTATTATTGATAGCAGAAGCCAAAAGAACATCATCTCAGTAGAGGTTGTCAAGCAGTTGGATTTTCCAACAACACCACACCCACAACCATACAAGATTGGGTGGCTTCTCCAAGGTCAAGATCTTCGTGTCAGCCAACAATGTCGCATGTCCTACGACATCAAGCCCTTTAAGGATGAGGTATTGTGTGGTGTTGCCCCACTGGAATTATGTGATTTTCTATTAGGCCAACCATATATATGGAGGCGTCATTTTGTTTATGAGTCTCGACCCTGTAGCATCATTGTTGCTTTGGGGGGTCAGGTATACCAGATACCAGAGATAGTTCTGACTATTGTCCCACCAAAACAATGCCACAAAGTAATCTCTCATACTGCAAAGTTTAGTCTCTTAAAAATCCGGTCAGAAGGTGAACATAAGGAAACTGCAACCACTACAGCCTCAGCCCAAGACCTTTCTATCCAGTAGAAGTAGATTGAAAATATTTTCGATGAGTACCAAGATGTTCTTGCTCCAGCTACAGGGATGCCTCTAGACTGCCTAGTCAAGCAAGGTTATAACATAACCCTTTATACTCTTCATGTTTCATCTTCACCGACATAGTCCTCCCACACTCAGGTATATCATGCAGCTAGATTGGTTGAATGGATCCAACCCCTCCAACAATAGGTTCATGACATCCTTCAACAAGCTAAGAAAGACAACTTCTTTAGCAAGGCAAGCAACACACCAAGCTTGATATTTAGCATAAGTATCCCTGTCTCCCAAGGGAACTTGACGCAATGGGGACCATTGCTACCTAAGGGGGGGGGGAATGATCTAGATGCATCTTGGTGGCCATCCACCTTTTCCACCGAATCGCCATTTTGAGCCGGTGGTTTTGATAAACCATGATATTCACCTTTTTTATGGGGAATGGAATGTATTGTCATCTTCATTTGTTAATTACAGAAATCATGTAATGATTTCCTAATGGTGTTATGTGAATCCCTACAATGGATCCCATTAGAACGCCGCAGTTAAGCGTGCTCAAGCTAGAGTAGTACTAGGATGGGTGACCGCCTAGGAAGTCCTAATGTTTTACATGACTATGGAATTTTATAAACTTAGTCCAATTTATCCCACATGCATCATGAGAATTGTTCTCCTCTCAATATCTCATATATAATTGAGGTGAAGGAGGCCCTTTAAGCATGCAATGGAGTGTGATGTACACCTTGTTTTGAATGAAGCGTAGCCAACATATCTTTCTTTTCAGAGATAAGCTACCCCATTCTTTCTCTCTTATTCATTAATAGAAGTTGGGTTTCACTATATTTTTGTGTTCTCCACATTATACCTATGTATTTCCTTGTTATATATTAGTTATAATTTTGTCTTCATGTCATTCTCAAAATAATCTGGATCAGTGTTATCAGAGTAGGTTTCTCCTTGTTGTTTCTCAGAGTAGGTCCCCGATGAGGTCAGGGTATAGAGAGTTGGGTCTCGGGCTAGTTTCGCTTGAGGACAATTGCTCTCGCTAGCCCAAGCCACCTCCCATGGTGTAAGAAAAGAGAGATGACAAAGCATGATATCCTTTCAAAACGTTGCTCAAGGAAGCCCTCGTGCGACAGAGGAATGAGATGATGGACAAATTTTCTCAGATCCTTCGAAGACAATCGATGGTGGCACCTGAGGCATCTTCGAGAAGAATCCATTTCACAAGTGTGACACCCTTCAAGGTACAAGTCAATTTTGATATCCCCTTATTTGAAGGCCAGATATATCCAGAGGCTCTAGAAAAATGGTTGAATCTCCTAGAAGGTTATTACTCTGTCCAAGAATTTTCCAACAGTGAAAAGATCACCTTCACGCTCCTTAAATCCCTTCCCCATGTCATATCTTGGTGGGAAGGTTACTAGGAGAGGTACACCGTGGATGAATCTACACTATTTGGGAGAGAACCCACTTGGGTGACCGTTGTAGATTCCCTAAAGGAGGAGTTATACCCTATCAGAAACTATGATTACCAATACATGAGATGGACAACTCTATGTTAGAAAAGAGACCAGAGAGTACTGGAGTACACCAACATATTTCATACCTTGCACTCAAAGTTGGGTATCAAATACTCTAAGAAACACCTGCTTTTGAAGTACCATAGTGGTCTACATAGGTACATCCAAACAAAGATGGATTTCTTGGACATCACCTCACTGGGAGATGTTTATCGATATGCAGTCAAAATTGAGTAGAAATAAAAGCAACAGAGTAAGTGGGAGAATCATGGAAAAGGAAACTCTAACTCACATAATGAAGGATAGAGAAAGGAAGTCCAACCTCAAGAGAGATAGTCTCAGATGCATGAAAAGAAGGGTAATGGGAAGTCTAAGAAAGACACTAGAAAGTCGTGTGAGTTCCACAACAACCCTTGGCACAACACTGATGAATGTCTCTCAATACAGTCATTGGTGGACAAGCTCAAAGACAAAAAGTCGAACCCCAACTTGGATCTTGATTCAGAAAATAATAAAAGGACACAGATCATTGATGCAGAACCCACTGCTACTATCGCAACTACAACAATCCAACCAGAAGAGGATCATGAGGAGGGGGAGAAACTCTTCCATTCACAGATGTGGGTGAAGGGGACCCCACTGCATTTTATTATTCATAGCAGAAGCCAAAAGAACATCATCTCAGCAGAGGTTGTCAAGTAGTTAGATTTTCCAACAACACCACATCCACAACCATACAAGATTGGGTGGCTTCTCAAGGGTCAAGATCTTCGTGTTAGCCAACAATGTCGCATGTCCTACAACATCAAGCCCTTCAAGGATGATGTATTGTGTGATGTTTCCCCACTGGAAGTATGTGATTTTCTATTAGGCCAACCATATATGTGGAGGCGTCATTTTGTTTATGAGTCACGACCCCGTAGCATCATTGTTACTCTGGGGGGTCAGGTATACTGGATACCATAGATAGTTCCGACTATTGTCCCACCAAAACAATGCCACAAATTAATCTCTCATACTACAAAGTTTAGCCTCTTCACAATCTGATCGGAAAGTGAATAGAAGGAAATTGCAACCACTACAACCTCAGCGCAAGACCTTTCTATCCAACAGAAGCAGATTAAAAAGATTGTAGATGAGTACCAAGATGTTCTTTCTCTAGCTACAGGGGTGCCTCCACATTGCCCAGTCAAGCAACGTTATAACGTAACCCTTCATACTCTTCATGCTACATCTTCACTGACATAGTCCTCCCACACTCAGGTATATCATGCAGCTAGATTGGTTGAACGGATCCAACCCCTCCAACAACAAGTTCATGACATCCTTCAACAAGCTAAGCAAGACAACTTCTTCAGCAAGGCAAGCAACACACCAAGCTTCATATTTAGCAGAAGTATCCCCATTTCCCAAGGGAACTTGATGCAATGGGGACCATTTCTTCCTAAGGGGGGAGGAATGATCCAGATGGATCTCTCTGGCCATCCACCTTTTCCACTGAATCACCATTTTGAGCCGATAGTTTCGATAAACCATGATATTCACCCTTTTGATGGGGAATGGAATGTAATTTCATCTTCATTTGTTAATTACAGACATCATGTAATGATTTCCTAGTGGTCTTATGTACATTCCTAGAACGGATCCCATTAAAACCCCGCAGTTAAGCTTTCTCAAGCTAGAGTGGTACTGGGATGGGTGATCGTTTGGGAAGTCTTACTATTTTACATGCCTATGGCATTTTATAAACTTAGTCCAATTTATCACACATGCATCATGGTAATTGTTCTCCTCTCACTCTCTCATATATAATTTAGGTGAAGGAGACCATTTAAGCATGCAATGGAGTGTGATGTAAAGCTTGTTGTGAATGAAGCGTAGCCAACATCTCTTTTTTTTCATAGATAAGGTACCCCATTCTCCTAGTTTGTGTTCTATAGTGTTTTTCTCTCTTATTCATTAATAGAAGTTGGGTTTCACTATATTTATGTGTTCTCCACATTATCTCTATGTATTTCCTTGTTATATATCAATTATATTTTTGTCTTCATGTCGTTCTCAAAATAATCTGGATCAGTCTCATTTTGCCAGTTTGTGTTCTATAATGTTTTTTTATCTCTTATTCATTAATAGAAGTTGGGTTTCACTATATTTTTGTGTTCTCCACATTATCTCTGTGTATTTCCTTGTTATATATCAGTTATATTTTTGTCTTCATGTCATTCTCAAAATAATCTGGATCAAAATGGTGATTGAGTGGAAAAGGTGGATGGCCACTAAGATCCATCTGGATCAGGTGGAAACTTCTATTGTGTTAGAGGAAGGAGAGTAACCTTCCTGGGGAATTTGCATAATATATTTCATTAACAAAGTACATACCATATAGTTATACCTTTTGGACTTTCAAATTTCTTGCAGCTTTGGTTCTCTTTCAAAATTATCTACATCCAACGTCCAATATAGAACACCAAAATTTGAAACAATAAACATTCAAACTAACTTACAATGACAATAATGGAAAGATGCATCTAGTATTTCATTGAAATCAATAGATATGCTAAAATTAATATATTTTTTAAAATAAAACAAAAGAGAAATCATGATGAATGAAGAAAAAGAGAACGCAGATGCCATTGCGCTTCTAGATTGCACTGTCCTCTCTATTGGATGCTCCCTTTTAACTCGGATCTGAACCTACATATTGTTAGCCCCCTCTGGTTAGACTAGTATGATTTCTAATCCTCTATTTCATGATATTCTGATTTGTTAAGTGTGTAGCGAGCATGGAATTGTTGAAAGTAGTCCACTGGAAGAGGCCACGACAGAGAATTTTTAGGTTGAAATATCCATAGTTCAAATGCCTAGTAGTGGACGTGCTCTTGACTATGGGTGGAGGAATTTTATACTGCTATTTCAGAGATTTTTACACGTATATGTATTCAAATGCCTAATAGTGAACGTGCTCGTGACAAGTATATTACACATGGAAGAATTTTAGACTTTTATTTTAGAGGATTTTTACACTTGCATGTAATGATTTAACATATTATTACAATGAAATGATTTCCATTTTTATAAGAATGAAATGATTCGAATTTATGGGATAGGTGTTAGCACTTAATTAAACAACCATTCAGCTTGGTAGTTGATAGAGATAAGCATGCAGTAAATGTATCGATTGCACTGACTCTAGTAACTTCTTGGAAGAACGAGAAATGTCTGGAAGAAGTAATTCTAGCCATTGATCTTGAAATCAATCAACGGTGCAACTCATCTCACCATTATATAAATACCCATTCCTGTAATTCCATAGACAAGTTTGTTGTGTGTTCTCTCATGTCTCAGTTTTCTATGTCTGGGTGAGTTCTCTAATTTGGTATCAGAGTAAGGTGAGGGTCGTGAGGCAGCATAGTGTAACCTCCTCTGCTTGCTAAGTGTTGTGCAAGTTGTGAAAGGATGTGAGTGTGAGGTGTGTTGACCTATGTAATAGAACTATGACTGCCAATTTGTAAGAGAGTTGTGAGTTGTGACTGTTATGATAGCCTTGAGACCTGTGAGGGTCGTGAAGCTGATTCTTGTGCTCGGAGAAAATACTTGAAGCCAAAAAATTTGTTTCTGTGAGAAATGCAACCTGTGTGGAAGAGTTGGGCTCTTAGTCATGTGATTAAGATAGCTACCATGTGGATACTGGTTGATCCCTAAGTCGTTGAAGAGAAGTTGCAATTTGGGAGAAGGGCGCTCAGATCGTGCCAGCTGAAAGGTTGAGTCATCGGAATTGCCATCAAAACCCAAATCTGATGGTTGAAGGGTGATTGAGGTCTATGTAAGAGACACTTTCACAAATTGTTTGAATAGAGGTGAAGGTATAAAAAATGTAACTCTGGTTTGATAGATGTTGTATTTTACAGCGACGATAATTACCGTAGTTGATTTCTGTAAAAAGGGATTTTTTGTCTTTTTATAGTTGAATGTTGGACGATTTGGTGAAAGAGGTTTTTATATTGTGTAAAGAGAAACATAAATCATAACTTAAATATGATGTGGAAAGGTGTCATGGTGTGGTGAATTTAATAAATTAAAACTAAAAACTAAAAACCTTGAACTAAGGCTAAATGGTGGTGTGTGATAATGTGATGATATGGTGTTTATTGGTAATATGGTAGTGTGATTATATGTTTTTCATGGTGTACAGATCATGACAAAGCTCACATTATAAATAGGTGATGTTATTTGGGTTATCCAGAATTTGGAACATCGATTATTACAGAGTTTTTTTGGGGTTCTAGAGTATTGGTTATTATTAGCCATTTTAGTGCAAAAAAAAATGGAAAATATCATGGCATATTCATATATAAATGAATCAAATAAGTTATATGGGGAAAATTATGTCAATTGGAATTTTAAGTTGCAAACATTGATGGAAGGATACAATGTTTGGTCGATCGCATGTGGAGATGAAGCAAAACCAGTTGCCCCAACAACCTCAGTTCAGGATTGGAAGCAACGAGAGACTAAAGTGAAGGTGCTCTTGAAGATGTACATCAAGGATAATATCATCCCACACAAAACATCCCATGAAACTTGGGAGACACTTAAAGGTTTGTATGAGATGACGAACACAAACCGTTTATTATTTTTGAAGAGTAAGCTTCTTTCAATTAAGATGGAGGAGAATGAAAATATGAGTAACTTTCTTTATAGAATCAAAGAGTTGAAAGATAATCTAGGAGATATTGGTGAGAATATTTCTAGTACTGACCTGGTCACTGTCACATTAAATGGCATGTTGGATGAATATCAAATGTTCATTAATGGTCTTGTAGCTAGGGAAAAGGCCCCTACTTTTGATGAATTGACAGGTATTCTTCTGCAAGAGGAGGAGTGCAGAAACAATCTCAATAGCAGATCTCACAATTCATAATTGGCATTGGTGGCGAAAGGGAAAAAACCCTACAAATGAAATTTATGGAGGAGAAATAAAGAAGGCAAACCACATACAAAACCAAATCATGGAAGGGCACCACCAAGCACAAACACAAATGTGAAGAAGAATGGAGGATGCTTCTACTGTGGTAAGTTTGGACATTATGCTAAAGATTATAGGAGGAGGAATTTTAATGAATCCAAATATAACAAACATTCAATAAATTTTGTTGATAAAGGTTCCAGAGTATGTGATGATTTCAAAAATCTCAAGTTGTTTGTTTCTGATGCTTCTTTATCGACAGATGCTGATGAAGCTAATCCCTTGGTTTATTGATTCTGGTGATTCAATTCATAATATGTCATGTAATAGGAATTGGTTTGATACATATCATGAAAACATTAATGATGTTCATAATATCTATCTAGGAGATGATAGGTCACATGAAATTAAAGGGTAGGGAGATGTATCTATGACTTTACCTACTAGTGAGGTGAAACAAATCCATAATGTAATGTATGTGCAAGGCATAAAGAAGAATTTAATTTATGTATCTACCATTGCATATCAAGATATAAAATTTGAATTTGTTAAGTCACAATGTGTGGTGAAGGACATACAGGATCACTACAAAATCATTGCAAGAAGATCTAGATTTGGAGGACTATATAAGCTTGATGTTGCAAGAGGGGATTGTCATGCATTGGCATCCACAACTATGTCAATGGAAGAGTTATGGAATCAAAGGTATGGACACCTAAACCATAATGATCTTATGATGCTTCAAAAGAAAGAAATGGTAGAAGGTCTTCCAATGTTTAAGAGTGAACATGTTGAATGTGAAGGATGTGCATTAGGAAAACAACATAGATAAGAGTTTCCTATGCATATAGATAAAAGAAAGTGAGAAATTATTGAACTCGTTCATATTGATGTTTGTGGACCCATGCAAACTAATCTCTTGGAGGAGCATATTATTTACTTATCTTTATTGATGATAGAAATAGATACACTTGGGTCTTTTTATGAGAAAGAAAAGTGATGTCTTTGAATATTTTAAATAATTCAAGAATATGGTTGAAAAGAAAATAGGAAGGAACATCAAGATTCTCAGGTCAGATCAAGGGGGGGAGTATACATCAGGGGAATTCACTATGCATTGAAAAAATAATGGGATTCAACATCAATTTACAGTGCCACATACTCCTCAGCAAAATGGAGTAGCAGAGAGGAAAAATAGAACCTTGGTTGAGTGTGCTTGCACTATGATAAAGGGTAAAAATGTTTCTAATGGTTTTTGGATTGAAGCGATTAGTATTGTTGTATATATAAATAATAGGAGTCATACAAAAATTTTAGAGAACAAAACACCTTTTGAATCTTTTTATAGACATATACCATAAGTGAGTCACTTGAGAATATTTGGGAGTAAAGCCTTTTCTCACATTCCAAAAGAAGATAGAAGAAATCTTGATGCAAAGGCAATTAAATGCATATATTTATTGGTTATTGTACGGAATATAAAGCCTATAAAATGTTTGATCGTAACAATCATAAGGTGTTTGCAAGTAGAGATGTGTTGTTTCCTAAAAATGGAGATGAATTAAAAACAAATATGGTTATGATGTGTGGAATCTACCTAAAGAAAATGAGGAAAGTGCTAAAGAATAATAAGAACAAGTCCAAGAAGAAGCTCCAAGCATCACATATTCTACAAGTAGCTAGAGCATGCATAAAAGAGGTGAAGGAACTACATAAAGAAGTGAAGACAATCTAAGACCCCTGTCAGGTAATAGAGACTATGCCTTAATAACTCAATATATGAAGGTGGTAGAGCCTCTAAATTATGAGCAAGATAAATACCAAAAACAATGGATGGATGCCATGAAGGAAGAATATAATTCTATATTAAAAAATGAAACATGGGAATTGATAGAATTTTCTGAGAACAAAACCCCCATAGGATCAAAATGGTTGTTCAAATATAAATTTAATGTTGATGGTAGTATAGAAAAATACAAATCTAGATTGGTTGCCAAAGGTTATTCATAGAAATAAGGGATAGATTATGAAGACACTTTTGCTCATGTAGAAAAAATGCATACTATTAGATTAATGATTGCATTGGCTACCAAGTATAATTGGAAGTTGCATCCGTTAGATGTCAAGTCAACATTTTTGAATGGGGAACTAAAATAAGAGATTTATCTTGTCCAAATAGAGGGGTTTATAAAGGAAGGACAAGAACATCTTGTATGCAAGTTGAAGAAAGATTTATATGGACTTAAACATGCACCTAGGTCTTGGTATAAAAAAATTGATACATTTTTCTTTCAACAAGGTTTTATAAAAAGTAAAAGTGATCCCAATTTGTTTATCAAGAAAGATAGAAATGGTCAAATTGATTTTATTTCTCTCTATGTGGATGATCTTCTCATAACAGGAAGTGCTACTAGGTTGATTGAAGAGATCAAAAGAAAGTTGTCACAACAATTTGAAATGAAGGATTTTGGACATTTACATTATTGTTTAGGTCTTGAGGTATGGAGAGAAAATGGTAACACCTTAATCACACAAAGAAAATATGCAAAGGAGGTAGTCATGATGTTTAATATGGACACATGTAAGCCAGTATCTACTCCATTAGAAAAAAAATGTTAAGATCAACAATAATGATGACTCAAAAGAAGTGGATGGTACTTTGTATCGAAAATTGGTGCGAAGTCTAAATTATCTCACCACAACCAGGCCAGATATTGCCTATTCAGTCAGTATTCTTATCCAATTTATGGCTAAGCCTCATGAAAATCATTGGAAAGATGGAAAGAGAGTCCTTCGATATTTGAAAGGGACTATTGATTTTGGTATTGAGTATACTAATGATTTTGATATTGAGTTGACAGGATTCTCAGACTTTGATTGGGAAGGATATCCAGATGATAGGAAGTCTACTACATGATATGCATTCAGTATTGGATCGAGGATCGTGTCTTGGAGCAACATGAAACAACCAATTGTTTCTTTGTCATCCATTGAAGCTGAGTACAAAGGATTATGCATTGCCACCTGTGAAGAAATTTGGCTAAGGAGGATACTTGAAGATGTTGGAGAAAAGCAAAAAGTACCAACAATCATCCAATGTGACAACCAAAGTTCCATAAAATTGGAAAACAACCCAGTGTATCATGCTAGGTCAAAGCATATTGAGAAACATTATCATTTTGTAAGAGAAAAAATACAGTCAAATGAAATCGATGTATTGTATTGCAACACAAATGATAATGTTGCAGATATATTTACAAGAGTGTTAGCAATTAATTAAACAACCATTCAACCTTGTAGTTGATAGAGAGAACCCTATAGTAAATGCATTGACTGCACTGACTCCAATAACTTCTTGGAAGAATGAGAAGCGTCTGGAAGAAGTAATTCCATCCATTGATCTTGAAACCAATCAACGGTGCAACTCATCTCACCATTGTATAAATACCTATTCGTGTAATGCCATAGGCAAGTTTGATGTGTGTTCTCTAATGTCTCATTTTGCTATATCTGGGTGAATTCTACGATTATAGGTTCCTACTGCTTCTCTAAAAATTCTTCTCCATCATCATTATTGGACAATTAAAATAATAGAAAATGCAAAAAGGATAATGAAATATTCCGCTTTTGTTAAAAAATATAAAATGCCCTCTTTATTAGTTATATAAATTTTAAAGTTCAAGTGTCATGCCTTAATTATTATTAGCAATTTAAATAATTGAAATTTGACGAACCAACTGTCACCGTCCAACTCAAAAGGCGTAAACAAGTTGAATTATTTTCTTGTTTGATTTATTTCCCATCCTAGCCATGTATACAAGGCTTACAAAGGTATTTGAGTATTAGATTTTTATAATTTTCCATTGTATATTGTAATCGGAACATGAAATAAAATATGAAATGGTGGGTTGATACACCCAACAACATCACCCCACACTCATCTGTGTATTTACAAAATCCTGTTATGTCTAGCTTGTTATCTATACAAACATATTGATAAGATATATATCAAACAATTTATTAGACTATTACAAGAATGGAAAATTCCAAGAGCATAATGAAATATTTCACTTCTGTAATTATCTATGTGATGCCCTCTTCAATCATTATATGAATTTTTAAAGTTCAGCTATCATAACCCTAATTGTTATGGGAAATTTAAGTAATTGAAATTGAAATTCCGACGAACCATTTCCTTTAGTCTTTACCGTGCAATTCAAATGGCCTAAACAGGTTGAATTATTGGTCCTCTTAGATTTATTTCCTTCCCATGCTTCCATTGTATAATTTTGTATAATTTAATTGGAATATGAAACGAAATAAATAAACTCGTGAGCTAATACACATTAGTGGATCACCCTATATTTAATTGATGATGATGATTAACGTTCACTAAAATCTAATTAGTCTATCAAACCTTAAAAAAATAAGCAATTACTTGTGATTCAATTAAAAACAACTATTTACTTTTTAAAATAATAAATATGAAATATTTAATTAAAAAAAACTATTTAATTTTTTAAATAATAAATATGTAATATTTAATTAAAAAAAAACTATTTAATTTTTTAATTAATAAATATAAAAAAAATATACTTATTATAAAATTCATTTTAATAAAATAATTTATATAAATTTATATTAAAAAATATTAAATATTTTAAAGTATAAAGCTTTTTCAATTTTTATTCTTTAAAATAAATTTGCATCTATTCATCTCATCTCAAGAATTATAAATTAAACTAATTGCACTAGTTATGAGTGACAAATAAAGTTTTCCCAATTGTGAATATCTCAAGAATTATAAATTAAACTAATTGCACTAGTTATGAGTTACAAATAAAGTTTTGCTAATTGTGTATTATAGTATATGATCAAATTTATTTTATTTGAATTGTATTATCATAATTTTATATATTTCGTTTCTCCTATTTATTTATTTTTGCATTTTGTTATATATTTTTTTCTTTTCTTTTAATTAGCTTAGCTTTGAATTTTAACTTGTATATTTATAGGGAGGTTATAGGAAGGTTAGGAGATTGTTTTACTCAAATATTCCAATACCTAATAAATATCTTCATTTAAATATTATTTTTTTAAATTAAAAAATTATTAATAAATATATAAGAAAAAACCAATCAATTTAATATTAAAACTATTAAATTTGTAAAACTAAATAAAAAAAATATGAAAAAGAAAATCTACATTAAAAATTCATACATCACTAAAATAAATAACATTAATATTTTAAATTTAAATGTATTTTTTTTTTTTTATATATCATTAAATAAAATTATTTTGTTTTATTTTAACATGTTTGTATCTCTATCATATTGTAACATACCCAACCACCCAGGTCGGGTCATGTCACCGAAAATATTTCATGCTCTGATACCATATTGTAACATCCCCAACATCCAACTAAGCTATCTCAAGTAAAAAAATTCGAACTGTATGCAAATTAAAACATATACACACAAAAACTCTTGCAGAACTTTATATATAAAACTCAAAACAGACAAATACATTCTGTAAATGCACAGATTCATACGGAAATAACAATAACATGTACATGCAACATAGACATGCAATACCCATAAATATAAAGACAGTTATAAACCACACATAAGATAAACCTATAAAAATAAACACATAAATAGTAATGTAGTATGTAATTTAACACACAATTGACACTTATCTTGGTAAGAATATCACCAATTGCGTGCAAACCTTCCATGATCCTCCGAGCCCTAGACCACGCTGCTCATCACTCTCAGCAGTGGGTCACCCCCGAGATAAGACTAAACTCCACCCGGGTAAAGGGATTCCTAACCAGGCTGAGGTATCTTGGACAACATGAAAGACTCTCTCACATGTGCCAACTCAAACTAATAGCCTACAGTCCATCATTCCCCACATACCTTCCCCACCCTAGGAAGCGTGCCCCTTCTCTACTCAACAGTCCCTCGGCTGCCCCACTTTTCTTCTGGGGTTTCAACAACAGGCTGGACAAGAAGTATTAGAGCCATGTAGCTGTAGTTGGCACCTTTAGGAAATCAATTCCCAACAATTCTCTCACCTAGAGAGATATTGCTCACGGGCCTGACAACCTACTTCTTCAATATCCCATGGGTCTAACAACTCGCTTCTTCAGTCCAACTCCCAAGCTAACCAGGTACAAATATAGGTACAAGTACGGGTATGGTACTAGTTCGATTATGGTACAAGTACAATGATAGTTATAAAAAGGTACAAAGGACAAATCCATGATTCAGGGAATGATGATGCAAGGAATGAATGAATGAACTAAGTCCAAGTTATATGTATGCATGTTCTCAACATGACACTTGCCATGTTGAGAGCTACTTTGGTCCACTTGTAACCATCTTTTGAACTTAGGATAAAATAATTATCCATACTTTATACTTTAAGGAATATTAATATAATATTCCTTTTTGGCTTCATCTCCCTAGCTTATCCCCTTATCCTTAACTTTTATTCCCCGCTTTCCCTAACCAGTGGAGTTTAGTCCCCCATTCTCTTTTATCGTGGCCGGTCTACACGCGTCGATGTTTTATATTAATGATATGAGTGTTTTCAAAAATAGGCTCAGTGGCCTTTATCATCGAGGCTCTTTAGACTAATTCAACACATAATCCTCATAGCTTATAATTACTGGCTCACCAACCTATAAAAAACAACATATACACAAAGGTTACATAGCTTCAAAATCACACGCACTTAAGTTTCTTGCGCAGAGTATCCTGGAATGTGCACACTTCATCGTTATAGTGTGAAATACATGTGCGCATTATACCATGGAAGGTGCATGCAAAAAGAGATAAAACAACTCACCAGATTAAGTACATTTTTACATTTACATTTACAATTTGGGTTTCAACTTAGGGGTATTAGAATCCCCTCCCCTTATTTATGCACTGTCCTCAGTGCATTATATACCATGTACCATTCAAATTCTTAAAAAAAAACAAATCTCCAAGCTTTAGCTATTGGAAGCTTGTTATCCATCTAGTGTTGTACTTTCCAGCACCCATTTTGGTATTCATACTACAACTGGAAGTCAATTGCTCTATTCCATAGAGCTGCTTTCGAGAATAATTCAGCTCATTGTTCCATTTGACACACCCTCCTTATGGCAGCTACCATGCTATAATAATCCTTAGGTTGCCTCCTCCTTGTTTCACTCACCCTTCCATGCTCAAGCATCCCTTCACTGCTACGTAGTCCTTCAATGATCCATCTTGCCAAGGATTTCACACATAAGGAGAGTGCTAACCCATTACCAGAATCCCACCAAGGCTCTACAATTATAGGGCTTTAGTGTCCTCAACAATAGTTGTTTTGTTCCAACGTTCCAACTTTAATCAAGATTATCTCATCTGCATCACACACATGCAGTTATCATAAGAGAACATTATAAAAATTACATTTTAGAAATCAAATTAATTTCATAAGGAATTCGATTTTTCCCAAAATATGAAACTTTATTTCATAATTTTTTTTTATATTGTTGTTGCAATAATAGGATGCAATCTTCCTTTTGGATTTCAACAAGCACCATGTTGAATACCATTTTTCTTGCAATGATTTTATCTTGCATACAACCAACAAATTCTCAGTATTTCATGTACATCATATTTAATTGCAATATGTACAACAACCTTATGCAATGATATTAGAATTTCCTACACCTAGCAATCCAATCACAATTACTAAACAATTTATTAGATAGAATGACTCATCATTCTATGCATATGCATGTATGCAATTAATAACAATAAGTTCTTTTATTTCTATTTGATGAACATAAAAAAATTTGTATTCACTATTCCTGTGACTACCTGACTTGAAACTTTCCTGTTGCAATGTCTAACAGTTCTTGAAATGTTCTCAACTCCATGAGTTAGCAACATTTCATCCATTAGTATAACTATTTCCATTTAAATCATATATACTTGCACTCATACATGATAGAATTGTATACTTAAATGTAATTGTTGAATGCATTTTGTGAAGGGGTGGGCGGTAATATTAGAGAAATGTATGAATTATGTACCATGTACCAATCAAATTCTTTAAAAATATCCAAGATTTAGCTATTGGAAGCTTGTTATCCATCTAGTGCTCTACTTTCCAGCACCAATTCTCATATTTATACTGTAACTGGAAGTCAATTGTTCTATTCCATAGAGTTTCTTCCGAAAATAATTCAGCTCAATGTTTCATTTGACACACCCTCCTTATGGAAGCTACCATGCCATAAGAATCCTTGCGTTTCCTCCTCCTTGTTGCACTCACCCTTCTAGGCTCAGGAATCCCTTCACTCCTATGCAGTCTTTCAGTGATCCATCTTGCCAAGACTTTCACACACAAGGAGAGTGCTAACCCATTACCAGAACCACACCAAGGTTCTACAATTATAGGGCTTTAGTGTCCTCAACAATAGTTATTCTTTCCAAGCATTTCAACTTTAATCAATATTATTTCATATGCATCACACACATGCAGTTATCATGAGAGAACATTATTAAATTTCCATTTTAGAAATTAAATTAATTTCATAAGGAATTCAACTTTTCCCAAAATATGAAATTCCATTTTATAATTTTCACTATTGTTGCAATAATAAGATGCAGTCTTCCTTTTGGCTTTGAGCAAGCACCACGTTGAATACCATTTTTCCTGCAATGATTCTATCTTGCATATAACCAACAAATTGTCAGTATTTCATGTACATCATACTTTCCTTGCAATATAAAATGATCTTAGAATTGTCTACACTGATCAATTCAATCACAACTACAAAAAAAATTATTAGATAGAATGAATTATCATTCTATGCATATGCATGTTCACAATTAATAACAATAAGTTCTTTATTTCAATTTTATGAACAAAAAATTTTCTATAGTCATTATTCCTGTGACTACCTGACCTGCAAATTTCTTCTTGCAATGTCTAACAATTCCTGTGATGTTCTCAACTCCATGAGTTAGCAACATCTCAGTTGTTAGTATAATTATTTCCATGCAATAATATATATGCATGCACTCACAAAATGCATTCATCAAATGCATTTAAGTATACAATTCTATCATGTATGGGTGCACCTCTACCACTTACTAGACATGAGTGAAACTCTTAGTGCATATCTACTCAATGCACCTTTGCATTGATTTTCAGAATGATATTGATATAAGTCATGTATCTCACCATTCATAAATTGGAAATCTGGCCAATGTCTTGACACATTCTCCACACACTTCCCATTGTCTTCTCCATTGCTTGGATGCCTTCCTTTTCGACCCGAACACTACACCAAGAATACAATTCTGTGGTGTTTATTAGTGTTAGTAAAAAAGTTGCAATCCAATTTTTATTTAAAGGTAGGAATCTCATTGGGTATTTGTGTGGCACGTAAATTTTCTATATCCATACCTTTCCATATCCAACCATGTCCTGGTCTCATACATGACTAGCTTTCCGAGCATCATTCCTATAACAAGTTCTTACCTTTTATTTCTTTGGTTATTACCTCATAACCAAATTATAATGACAAGATACTATGTCAGTGTGTGCATTCAAAAGATAAAAATATTTGATTACTATAAGAGGCCTCTAGCCTTTACCACACATAGTGGTAACTTATTCATATTAATGCACTTAAACCATACCATACTGTGTATTATAAAAATTCAATTTGGGAAAATTCTTACCTGAATTTCCCTTTGGCAATTATGCAACATAATTTCAAAATAGAAATACTTACCTGCATGGCTTCCATTAAAAAACTTTAATGTTACCTGATTAGTTGATGAAAGTAGAAGCTCTCATGCCTCTTTATCAGTCTTAAAATCAACATTTCAACATTCTGTTGTTTCCTTCCATATGGAGCAACATTATCAGCAACACTTGCAAACATGCAAGCATTCTCACTTTATGGCTATTCCAAAAAACCATAACATACTTGCTTCTACAGTAATTGCAACAACTTCTTTCTCTCTATATCACTTTTCCTTATTTATCCCAGAAGTCTTCAATTCTTTCAGATTCCTGAATCTTCACCCTTCACTATAACCACTGTGCATGATTATCTGTGACCTAATCACTTTCTATCCAAATCACTCTTGGTTGCCTTTGCTTTTCCATCCAAATACTAAACTAATATTAACCTTCAACTTTTATTTAATTCTTGGATTCATCTATCCCAACTCATACTTGGATGAATTATAATTCCAATCATGCAGTCTTATAGACTTTGGATCTTCAACATCCATTTACTTTTCAAAATGAACTACTTCAGCTCTTTCTTAACTAAATACTTTAGTATTTGATTTTTCTTGCACTCTTATCTTCTCCTTGCCAACTAACCTCAAATTTTTCTTGCATAAAGAATCTCTAGCATACTGTAAGGATGCACATATGCCTCCTTCTCTAGTTGCATAGAATTAATTAAAGGTACTTAATACTGGTTTTAATTTACCATCATCATTTCAAGTGATACTTCCACCCCCTGGAAATGTCACTCATGGATCTATTCCACTTGAGATGGATTCTTCTCATGCCCCGTCTCTTTTGCATTCAAAAACATGCATAGATCCATTTTCTTCTTCATGGTTCCTTACCGACTCTTTATAGAGATTCATTTCACTTTTAAGTCTTTCCTAGCTTTGACATCTCCATTCTATTGTGGAAATATCTTCAATAAATCTGGAATGCATCAACAATCCTCTACTATTATTTCTTTCCCTCCTGGAGTGTTGTCCTGCATTCCCATTAGCTTGGTATATACCTCATGATTTCTTCTTCCATTATCCTAGGATGTTCATGGACTTGCAACTACATATTATGCTGATATTAATTTTCAGCAATACACTATTATTCGGATCCGTTTGATCCAACACCTACATGACCCAATTATAATTCCAGTCATGTTTTCTCAGTAACTTTGGATAGTTAACACCAACTTCCTTCTTGAGGTACTTGATTTATCCCTTCCTTATCTGATCATATCAACACTTGGATTTTCTTGATGACTATTACTTTCTCCTGTCTTGACCAATCTGATTACAGCATGCCTTACATAATCCACTTCTATCTATCCATATTGATGCACCTATGCCTAGACTGACACTCCTTACTTATGTGCACCTTCATTTCTTTACCCTTGAAGTGATGCTTTTCATACCATGCTTACACTGCGCACTCTGATAACCATAAGGGAAACATTACTCTATAATTGCATATCTAATCCCTGGATATGATGCACTCTTTATCCATATATGCATTAATCCTATTTCTTTATCTGATTATTATCATTATGATAGTCAATTTGTTTTATAATAGATCTGACTCCAATGTATTGCTTAATCTGTATATTGGTTTCTTTGGGACTTAATGTAATTTCACTAATTCATTCACTACATGATCTAATCCTTTGCCTCAATTCCATTGAGCACTTGAATAACATGAGTGGACTTCCTATAGTGGCTTCTAAGGACTTTATGGCTGCACCCATATTCATACCTTAGCATTTTGTAGTCTTGGATTTTGATCATCTTATGAAAGATTTTTGTCATAACACTCTTTCCCTGAGTACCTTTGCTTATATTTAACTAAATTTCAACCTTCTCACCTCTTAAGAACTAAAATTTATTAACTCTGCAAAATGTGCAGCCAACAAAATTTGTTATGCTAAATAATTTAACAAATTTATGAAATTATGTACAATTATGTTCCCACAATGCATCATAATTATTTCTTCTGATTTCCTGAAAATTGAATGCCCAGATCAATTTTTTGGGTGAATAATTAGACTCCTCTATTAGACCTTTCTAATTACTTCTCCCTTGCTCAATTCTGAGTCTTGAGCAGAAAGTTATGGTTATTTGTAAATTGTCCATTAATTTTTCTGTTTAGTCTTCAATTTGGTGCAATTTTGCATTGTACTTATGCATTTTTGCACCTACTCCATTGGAGTTTTGGTAAGATCTCAATTGTTTTTATTCATATACATATTTTGGACAACCTATCCAAATTTCACCTCTTTCTGGGTTTTGGGCTGCTAGTTACATCATGTTGAAGTTCTAGGCCAATTAGTGTTTTTCGTCTGGAACGCTACATGTAACTTATGTGATGTCTTAAACATTTTTAACATGCCCATAATTTTAATTCAGCTCTAGGAATTCCTTCTATGGTTCAATATATTTCCATAGACTTCTCCTACGCCTCAATCTGATTCTAGAGCAGAAAGTTATGGCCCTTCGAGGTTAGTTGGGTCTTACAATTTACCTTCCACAGTTTGTCCTGTAACTTCCTCATAAAATCTTCGTTTGATGAACGATTTACACCATTATAAAGTTCTCTTTGGGCTCTTTTATTTGATATGCAGAGATAAAGTGTTCCTTGGTACACTTTGTTCCCGGGGTTTTTGAGTAGCTAAAAATGTTCTTTAGGGCCTAAAAAATGCGCTGCAAAAAAGATGACCTTCAAACAATATAAAATGCCACAGAAATTATTTGGTTTTCTGCTATTGTAGATCGTCCAAATGACTTCACGTGCATAGATTTGAACATGTACACCTATATTTAGCATGTGCAACAATACCATAAGGAAGTGCATTCTCCACACACCTATAACCAATGTGGATCACTTCTTTGTCGTGACAATAACTAGTGCACACTACTTTTGTGTCGTGTGCCAATATCTGTCGCACAAAATTTTGGTTCATGTACTAATACTTGTTGTGCACAAAAAAAAATTCACACGACAATATTTCGGGCACATTTCACTCTATACGTTGCATCATGTCAAAGTTTAGTATGCCACCACCGTGCACTAGTACTCCGCGCACACCATTAATTAAATTGTCAAACGATAGCACATACCCACATTATGTGCGCACCAACAAAATTCCTCCGTGATCTGTCAATACTGTGCACACCATGCGCATCAATATTACACATGTGCCACTCAATCTGCACTACACAATGCTAAATTTATTGTGCACACCCACGCACCAATATTTTCTGTGTGTTACCACTTTGCACTGTGCAACACCCAATTTAAGTGCGCACACCTGCATGACAATATTTTCTACGCATTACCAATCTGTACCGTGCAATGCCAAATTTAAGTGTGCACACCCACGTGCTAATATTTTCCACACATTTCCTCTCTGCACCGCGCAATGCCAAAATTAAGTGCACACATTCGCACGCCAATATTTTTTGCACATTACCACTCTACACTGCACAGTGCCAAATTTAAATGCACACACATGTGTGTCAATATTTTCTGCGCGTTACCACTCTACACTGCGCGGCACCAAATTTGAGCGCACGTAGCTACTCACCCTTATTTTCCACACATCAAAATATTTTTACTACACATCATTCATTTTTAATGTGCACACCTGCACACATTCATTTTTTTATGCATATCAATTCCTCGTGAATTCCGCTGCAGAAATTTGGTCTTTTTCCCCAGTTTCACCATAGACATTCTGCAACTATGAAATTTGTTCAATTTCACCTCGATAACACCAATTCAACGTTTACAACAACAAATTGCTGCTGGTTGACATTCCTAGAACGAATTTTTCCCAAACTCAATTCATGAATTGAGAATTTTAATCAACTAATCTCTCTCCATCTGTCATGGATTCCCTCTAACTTCAAATTCAACCAATTCCAGGTGTGAATTTGCTAGAACAAATATTAAATTATGAATATCTCACCACTTGGACAAATTTCTCAATTTTCCTATGAATTTAACAATAGAATTTGGGGTTTTTTCCCAATTCCATGCAATTGCTTCTTATTTTTACCATGGATGCTCTGTAGCTTGAAATTTGGCCACTTCGAAATCAATTCTCTGTGAAATTTCGCTTCAATTCCACTTTCTTAACCAATCCAGGCTTAGTGTTGAAAACTAAAATAAACAAGGAAAAGTGATGCAGAGAGACAAAATTTGTTGCAAGTACTATAGCAGTAAGTATGTTATGGCTTGTTGGGACAACCATAAAGTAAGAATGCTTGCATGTTTGCAAGTGTTGTTGATAATGTTACTGCATATGGAAGGAAGCAACATAAAGTTGGAATGTTTATTATAAGAGTGATAAAGAGGCATGAGAGCTTCTACTGTCATCAACAAATCAGGTAGCATTAAATTTGTCTAATGGAAACCATGTAGGTAAGTATTTCTCTTTTAGAATTATATTGCATAATTTCCAAAGGGAAATTCAAGTAAGAATTTTCCCAAATTGGTTTTTTGTTTAACTGCATTAACAAGAATAAGTTACCACTAGGTGAGGTAAAGGCTAGATGCATGTTATAGTGTAATGTCCCCATCTTCCTAATCTCTCTAAGAGAGAATTCTGCTAGCCTAATTTAGTTCACGTGGGCTAGGGTGGAAAATAATCAAGGGAACATTATCCCACATTCATAAAAGAAGGAAAGAAAATCTCAAGTTAGAAGTATAAAAATGGGGATAGGAGGAGTCTATTATCATTCTTGCATTCACTCATTTGAAAAATGGATTTTTGAGAGCTCTTGAGGAAAGAATCTAGGTTTTTTGGAAACCCTTGTTCATCTACTAGTTTCAATGTTGAAATGATACACCCTAGTTAGTCTTGGGAGGAAATCACTCAGATCTCCTCATTGAATCTCATGCTACTGAGTTATTCATGAAGTGGGAGAATTCTATATTGAAGTTGAGTGTTTAATTCATTGAGGATTGATTTGATGAAGTGTTTGGTCGAATCCTTTCTTGTTGGTTGAGTTACTCTTGCTAGGCATGTTTCTCATGGTTGTTGTCCGAATAATTACTACAGGGATGAGTTATTGTGTGTTGGGTGTGTGTTTCATTGTTGTTGTCTAAGTAATTTCTAGAGGGAGGAGTTTCCTTTGTTCTGGGTAGATATTGCAAGTGGGGAGTCGCTCTTATTACCTTGGGGGAGAAATTTCTATTGTTGGGAGTCACATTTATCAAGGTTTCTCTAATTGGTAGTTGGGCATGATTTACTTGTTGATGGTAGAGGTCGAATGTAGTGGTAAGCATCCACAAGACCACCATATCTTTGTTGGGCTGACGCATAATCAGTACTAGGTGAATTTATGTGTGCACCGGCCTATATAATCATTTGAGAGTCATCAGATCAGACTGCCAGTAACATAATTATATATATCAACATTCTTGGAAAGAAAAATAAATGCACAAGAAGTGATCTGTAGAATATGAAAAGAAGGAGCAAGCAATTGTCATATAAAACACTTTAATCAACTATCTGATCGTTGCTTATACATATTTTGGGGGATGTGGGATCTCATATATAAGTCTGATGCCATAAAAGGGGAAGTCCTTGTCCTATATTCATTCTGCTACTATCTATATAAGCTTGAGAGAAACCCACAAATTGATCAAACATTGGCTTTTTTTGGGGGGGGGTTCAATATCAATCATAATTCTTGTATTCACTCAGATTTGATTTATGCAAGGCGTTACCTCCATAAGTCAAAGATATCAGAATCATATTTTCAATCAAACAAGGAGGATAACCTACATCAATGATAGACGAGGTTATTTAATTATTATTGTCTATTTCATGAGCATTATATTGTGTATAACACTCATCAATACTAAATAAAATGTCATATTCCTGGATTTATATGATATGTCATTAGAGTAATGTGAAGAATTCATAAGTTAGGTAGACTGTTATTTAAAGTGTTACATGTAATCATTGTTTTCATTATTGAAACCTATAAATTGGGCAAAATTCCTACAAAAAACATAAGATGGAATATTACAGTGGTATGAGAGCATGTTCCTCGCTCAACCGTGGGGATCTGAAAGTTAAAATAATTGGGCAGTAAATGAATAGGGAGGATAGGAAGAATGCCACCCACCGAAGGAAGATATATAAGAGTCGAGAATCTTCATTAGACAAGGAAGAACCAGTTCAGGAATTAGAAGCCCAGCTTGAGGTAAATAAGGTAGATAAGGGTGAAGACATCATAAGTGACAAAGATGAACAGGATTTCAATAGTCTTCTTAGTGCATTGAATGATTTAGCCAGGGGTCAGAAAGAAATGATGGATTTGATGGGGTAGATGGAAGTTAACACCATGGGGAGTCAAGACAAGAAAAATCATAACGGTGAAAGGAACTCTACTAATGGGGAAGGAATCCATTGTCTCACCACCATGCAGAGCCACCCACATTTTTACACTAGGATACCCAGGCCTACCATGCCTCAATTCCTTGATAATGATGCATCGGGGCGAATGGAGCAGACCAATCAGGATATACCCTTTGGAGCTTATTTGGAGGAGTGCTAGAGATTGGGAAAAGATTTTCAAGCTGGCATGTCCTTTCATGATTTTTTCCACTTAAAAAGTAAGAACATGCCTAGGGAGACCAAAGGGACGATGTACCAAAACACAAAGTTACAACGGACATTGGGGAAAGTGACCATTCCAAAATTTGATGGGTCATCAAAATGCACTGCTAGAGCATGGATGCAGAAGTTGGACACTTATTTCCATATCAACAAAATGGCTGAAGCTGATGCTATTAATATTTCCACCTTGCATTTGGATAGAGAAGCCCATGAGTGGTGGTACCATGGGTTAGTTACACTAGGTCATTCATGCATCACTTCATACCTCGATTTCACACATAGGATCATTGAGAGGTTTGACAAGAAAGACCCAAAGATCCATTTTTGAGAGTTGGCTCAGCTCAAGAAGACAGGTAGCCAAGAGGCATTTATCTATGAGTTCTAGAGATTAGTAGTGATGGTGACATACATATTTGAGGCACACTTGGTGATGGTGTTCATTGAGGGGTTAACAGAGCCATTACATGGATGGGTGAAGGCCTACAAACCCACCACTTTGTAGGATGCAGTCAGACGTACTAGGGACATGCAGGATGCCATTCCTAAGAGAAGGTTTCCTCTAAAACCCACCTTCCCATAGAATATAAATGAAACCAAACCATTTCAAAGGGATTGGGTTGGGAAGTCCAAGATGGATGAAGAAACAAGAAAGGAGCTAAGGATGAAGAAATTGTGCTTTAGTTGTCAGGAGCCGTGGGTACTAGGGAACAAGTGTGTCGGAAAATAAAAGACCGGTAAGGCTCATTATATCGAGGTCTATTCAGACAATGATAGTGATGACAAGGAAGAGTAGCATGAATCAGAACATGGACACCAAATACCGGGTGAGGAGACATCACAGGTTGGGGCTAAGGGCCCTGTTATAGCATCAATGTCGAGACTTCCTAGGTACCACACTTTCAGAGTCTGAGGAGTCTTGCGGAGGCACAAGGTTATAATGTTGATTGATAGTGGGCCATCCCACAACTTTATAGATGCTGCTTTGGTGGAAAGGCGAGATATTATGACGAAGGAGTTTGAGGGATTCACCGTGATCATACCCAGAGACTATAAGTTGGAATGCACTAGATGGATCCTCAAGTTTAAAATAACCATGGAGAATTATACGTTGACAAATGATTTCTTTTTGGTGGATGTGCCAGAAACTAATGTGGTGCTTGGAGTTCAATGGTTATACTCCATTGGGAAATACACTATTGATCAAAAGACTATGGAAATGGAGTTCATGGGACCAGATGGAAGAAAGGTGGTTTTACAGGCTATGCACTAGTATCCGCCCAAGATCATGTCATCTCACAATATGGAGGCAGTGATGCATCACGAATACATAGAGTGGGAAATTGAGTGCTACATTTCTGACAAGGAGCCACTAGATCTTCCTCGACAGTATCTAGACGATTTTCAGGTATTTCTTAGAAAGCATCAAAAGGTTTTTTATGAAATTCCTCCAGGAGTACCCACAAATAGAGGATTTGAACATATTATAGAATTATAAGAAGGGGTTGAAATTGCCAAAACCAATCCGTACCTCCACCCCAAGATGTACAAAGATGAGATAGAAAAAACCATCAAGGATTTGTTAAAGATGGGTCACATTCGGCCTAGTTCTAGCCCTTTTGCCTCTTCGGTGGTATTGGTTGAGAAAAAGGATGGTTCCATGAGGATGTGCATTGACTACTGAGCTCTCAACAAGAAAACCATAAAGAATAGGTACCCAATTCTGAGGATCGATGAACTGATGGATGAGTTGAGCGTTGAAAAATATTTCATGAAGATTCAAGTTCTAGAGCAGGACATTCAGAATACTGCCTTCCGATTCCATTATGGGCATTATGAGTTCTTGGTTATGTCATTTGGGCTAAATAAATCCCCTACTACATTCCAGTCCTGCATGAACCATGTGTTCAATAAGAATTTGAGGAAATTTTTATTGGTTTTGTTTGATGATATTCTCATTTATAGCAGGACTTGGGAGGATCATCTTAGGCATTTGGATGAGGTATTGGGGATTTTGGAGGAGCAATATCTCTATGCAAAAGAGTCCAAATTTGAGTTTGGCATGACTGAGATTCTTTACTTGGGGCATGTGATCTGGGAAAATGGTGTCCAGGCCCACCAGGAGAAAATCATGGCAATTATAAAGTGGCCTGCCCCCATAAATTTGACAGAATTGAAAATCTTCCTAGGGCTCTGCACTTATTACAGGAAATTTGTTAAGGGGTTCTCATAGTTGAAGGAACCTCTTACAGATCTCACTAAGAAAGGATATTTTAGTTGGAGAGATGAGGCACATATGACATTTGAGAAAATGAAACAGGTAATGAGTTCATGCCCTGTGCTAGCCTTGCTAGACTTCACTCAACCATTTTTGCTTGAGTGTGATGCTTCAGGGATAGGGATAGGAGTTGTGTTGATGTAAAATAATAATCCTATTGCTTTTGAGAACTACAAACTTAGGGAGTATGAGCGACATTATTCAATATATGACAAGGAGATGTTGGCCATTATGCATGCATTGGCCAAATTCAGACAATACTTGGTGGGGAATAGGTTCAAAGTGAAGACAGATCATAACAGCTTGAGGTTCCTCATGGAGCAGAAAGAATTGAGTGAGAGGCAACAAAAGTGGACCAGTAAAATTCAATCATATGATTTCGAGATTGAATACGTGAAGGGAAAGAACAATGTGGTGGTTGATGCCCTTTCTAGGATACCATCCACTCTCTCCCTGATGGATATTTTAGTTGATTGGAAATATCTCATGTTGGTAGAATGCTCCAAGGATAGATTTTGTTGTGAGATCCTAGACGGTCAGATCTGGGATGATCAGTACGGAGTTATGGATGACATTATTTAATATAAAGAGATCTATTTAGTACCAGAATCTCAACTGAAGGAAAAAATCATGCAGGAAACACATGTTTCACCTTTGGCAGGACACCCTCGGTACTTGAAAACCTACAGGAAGATCAGGGAAAGATTACTTTAGCCACTTCCCATCCTAGAAAAAAATGGGAAAGCATCTATATGGTCTTCATCACAAGGTTTCCCCAGGTGCAGGGAAAATATTGTATCTATTTGGTGGTCGATAGGCTCACAAAGTTTGCACATTTTTTTCCATACCCTCCAAATATTTCGCAACACAGGTAGTGGAGTTGTTCTTCAGAGAGGTATTTTGATTGCATGGATTTCTAAAAACTATTGTTAGAGACAGAGATAGCAGGTTCATGGTAGGATTTTGGCAGGATATTTTCAGGTTAGTTGGGACATAATTGACACCTAGCACGAGCTTCCATCCTCAAATGGATGGGCAGAACAAGATTGTGAATAAATGGCTTGAAGGCTATCTGAGGAATTATGTGTCAGGCCAGCAGAAAGCTTGGATAAAGTGGCTACACTTGGGTGAGAACTGCTACAATACAACCTATCACACGTCGATTGGGATGACACCCTTCCGATATTTGTATGGATATGATGCAACTACATTTTTGGATTGGGTGTTTGGAGGAAAGAGAGCATATAAAGATAAAGATTGGATTCAGGAGAGTTAGGATATTCTACAAATCCTTAAGAAAAATTTGCAGATGGCTCAGAATCAACAGAAGGTCTATACAGACAGGCATCAGGTGGAATGTAGCTTTGAGGTCGGGGACTTGGTGTACCTACATTTGCAACCCTATAGGAAGTCCTCACTTAATATGAAGGGGGCAGAAAAATTGAAACCCAAATTCTATGAGCCCTACAGGATTTCAAGGCATATAGGAGACGTGACATATGAGCTAGAGCTTCCAGAGGGATGCAAAATACATAATGTCTTCCATGTTTCATGTCTCAAGAAGGCATTGGTACAACATATCGCTACCTCTAATAAGTTACCAACACTATATGAAGAGCGATAGTTGATTTTGGTTCTTGAGGAGATTATGGAGATCAAGGAGTGAAAGTTAAGAAACTGAAATATCATGGAGTACCTTTTCAAATGGAAGGATTTTCCTATCAATGACACTACATGGGAGGGAGAGAAGGTACTTCAACATCCAAGATTGAAATTTCTTGAGGGAAAGAAATCTTGGGTGGGGATGACTGTAATGTCCCCATCTTCCTAATCTCTCTAAGAGAGAATTCTACTAGCCTAATTGTTGTTGGGGAAAATCACCCTACGGACTAACAAATAGAGTTTAGACTTTGCATGCAGATATGACCGAATAGAAATTACTTTCTACCTTCATCCCTAGATTTAAATCTCCTTTTCTTAGTAAATGCATGGAAAGTTCAACCTACCTCGTTCCTGACGTTTGATGTCGATCCTCCGTTGTGCTTGATTACTTGTTTGCAATACTCCTTCCAAAGCTAACCTGCATCCAAGACAAGCATCAACTATGCATGCATACTACTTATATACTAATGGGTTAGAAATCCAAACATATACTAATCAAACTATAAAAATTTCATGAATTGGGATGGGAAAAGCATTTTCTTTATTACTTAGAATGAGTCAACTTACAAAAGTTGAGACCGGCCACCGTTCCTTGAACTTGATCCTGGGCTCCTCTTCTTCTATCCTCCAACTGCTTTGCTTTGAATCTCCTTTGTCACAAGGAAAGGATAAAGGGTTGGGACAATGGGAATACGTAAATGGGCAGAGTTTCTTTGCTATATTTTTCCTCTTTCCAAATGGGACCCCTACCCCTTATTTTATAGGCTAGAAGGAGCTAGTTATTTGGATGAACCCTCATCCATGCATGGCCGAGAGTTTCAGTTAACTCACCCATAGCTTTTTGTTCCATCGGAAAATTTCATTTTTTCATGCTTTTGTCGATCCACGCAGGCTGTTTTGGGTCAGCCAGTGTGTACACACATGAAGTAATGGATTAGGGCGCGTGGGCCTTTATACAAGAGGATTTTCAAAGAGTTGTTTAGCAGTGTTTTGCAAAGAAGGGATATGAGTTGGCCTGATGCCAGGTAAGCATGCGTGGTGAAATTTAGGGTTATAACAGATGCCCCCTAATGTGTGAGGTCAGAAGAGCATCTGATGGCCAAAATACATTACCAATCTTTACTGATGTGCCAAACGATTGAGCCTAAGGATCAAGAACCGGGAGGTGTCGTCTGCAAAATAACAAATGCCTCATCGAGGCGAGCATACCCATGCTCAGGATAAAATGGAACCATGGCTACCAATCAAATACACTGTAGATCCATGCCAAATAACTATAAAGAGTAGCTGCGAACAATACACAGCAGAGCTACATCTCAAAACTAGAAAGATATACATATAGAGTATCCATCCTCTAGAAGTTGATTCAGCCTGATGGCTAGAGATGAGATCTTTAGAGCTCGAGCAACAACTTCAAAATCTTCAAAACTTGGGTAGGAGTGTAATATGAGTGTACGACCGCACAACCCTAGGTCTTCGATGGATCATCGATCATGGACTTGATAATCTTGATGATCAAGCTAAAGGCTTCAGTGATTTCGAACAAGGACTTGATTGGATGTTCAATATGGTCGGGTATGAGGACAAGAGACATATTACAGAGGGGTCGACGTAGGCTTGGTGACAAACTGATGAGACTCAGACAGCATGTATGTTAATCATAAGTCTACGAAGCAGGGGGCAACACAAACTCTCCATATGTTTGGAAGGATAACCAAATGGTGGAGGACACAACTTTATATAGTGAGAAAAAGCTTCCTAAGGCCATACTACATCCCATAGTTTGACGAAAAAATGGACATATGTGCTTTATCCAAGGGTGACTCATTATGCTACCAATAAAGAAAATACTTTTCCCTTCCTCTTTTTGGGGTATATTTGATTTTTTTGTTCTTTTCAATAATTGTGGAAAAAGAATAAAGGAATATTACGTTACAAGGGAGGAGTGAGTGTTGCAAACATACAAGCTCAAGGCACAAGGACAAGACTAATGTTATAGTAGAAAGATACTCGGGAAAAATCCTCTGGCGGCCAAAGGTGTTAAGACGCAAAAGCAAACTGTTACAAGGCTGGCGTATAAGGTATGAAAACGCGATTAACAAAACACACAATGGTAACGTCCTTCAATGTAAGTTTAACGAGCCCAAAGAAGGTAAGCTTGGTGGTTTTTCATATTTAAAGAGTCTGAAAAAACATAAAAGGAGACTCCATTGGGGTACCTTTTTCGAAGGTATTCTAGTCAGTTCGAAAAAGGGGTAAACTAGCACCGACAAGACATCTATTCAAAACCATTTTAACGAGTGTGATAAAGACAAGGTCACTCGGCCATTTTTTCATTTTTAAGGAGTCTAAAAAAAGCTTAACTATGGAATCTGTCAAGAATATTCTTATGGACCAATTTAACAAGTGTGAAAAAATAAAGTCACTCAACAATCTTTTCAATTTTAGGGAGTCTGAAAAGAGCTTAACTATGGACTTTGTGGGGGTTCCTTCTTCGTAAGTTTAGTCCCTCAAGCCCGAAAAAGGGATAAAATTATACTTGAGAGTACTCTTCTATAGAGATGAAGTTCCATAGAGTATACCTTTGTTCATACAGTTGACCGTCCGGACCGAAAAAGGGGTAAACTACGGTCAGGCAGACGTGACTTCAAATCTCAGTTTAACGAGTGTGAGAGACCACAAGATCGCTCGACAATCTTTTCATGTTTAGAGGGTCTGAAAAGGGCTTAAAAGGAGACCCATTGTTTTTTGGGAGTCCTGAGGGTGATATCAAGACAGAAGAAGAATCATGCAAATGAGGCTCAAAATCATATTCAGGAAAGACTATAAGGACTCACAAGCCTACAGTGTTTTAGAGATGGCATGGACACCATAATGCAACCAGGACTTACCTAGGGCATCCATGTTCTGGTAAGCTCTACCGCCAAGTTGCGATAGTTTTAAAGTAGATATGATGGTTTCATGTCACAACCTAATAGGATCGATCCTACGGTAGAGGAAAAATACAACTAGACACAAAAGTCGGGGTAATAACCTAACCTATATGCTCAAGTTGATTCTTGGAAAAAATTTCATGGACCGTCAAAATTTCCTCAAAACTCAAAAAAAGTGTCCCAATACTCGATCAAATCCCTCCCATGTAACTCCTGAATCACTCTAAATGGTTTTTGGTATAAATAAACTGATAAGGGAGGCCAAAAAAGTGACAAAAAGAGGCCAAAAAGTCTATAAATAGAAGCTGGCAACTCATTATCACCATTGCTGATTTGGAAATTGACTCTGGAGCCAAAAGACCCCCTTTCCCAAAAACAATGATTCTGGGAGCTATAGTGGATGAAATGAACTTCTTCTTGGACCAAGTAAGTACAACTGATTTGGAAATTGACTCTAGAGCCAAAAGAGCCCCTTTGATAAAAATGGTGATTCTAGGAGCTACAGTGGACGAAACGAACTTTCGCTTGGACCAAGTAAGTACAAACTCCCCTATCGAGCTATTTAATTCTTCAATTTTTCTTTTGAGTTTGTTTTTTGGGTGGGCGTCGACCTTTAAAAGGTCGGCCCTAGGTCCACATGGGTTGTCTCTGGATAGGCTGCGTGTACACTC
>CBVK0100043205.1:0-38173 GCA_900067695.1 Picea abies
ATTCATTCAGGTAAGTCCATACCACCCTCTTCTCTAATAAAAAGAAAATCATTTAAAAATTAGATTGTTGGGACTTGGGGTAATGATGTAGAAGGTAATGAACATTTGAGTGATTTTCTTCCCATCCTCTTAGGGATAAAAAATCCAATCCCCCCCCCCGNNCCCCCCCCAACATTCTCGTTCCTATAGTAGGGACAAATAAGACAAAAAAAGAGGAAAATTATATAATCAGGACATCTGTAAACCTAAGTAGGGATTAAGGAATTGTGGATGCTCATTAAGAATCAACCTCCATGGAAACCTAAAAGTATAACCTTAGACTGAGGAGTAAAGGTACTATTGAATTTCTAAGGAAGGTGGAAGGAGGTTTTGGTGTCCTAGATGAGAAAGGACAAAAATATTCATAGAAAGGAAGGAAATCATATATGTCACTAGCTAAAAGAAAGCAAGTTCAAAATTTATATATGGTAAACAATTTTATTTTATTGGGGCTCTTAGAGAATTTTCCTGTAAAGATGCTCTAAAATTATTTTCCTATCCATGAATTGTCGAGGGTTGGTCAATCCCTAAAAAACATTGGCCCTTAAAAGGTTAATAGAGACAACAAATCCATCTATCATTTTGTTACAAGAGATAATGACTAATGGGGAGAAAATCACTCGGGAACTTACAAAATTTAGAGGGAGTTGGGATTTTAGTTTTATTGATGCTATAGAGAGATCTGGGGGAGGGGAGGCATCACTAGGTGGAATAAAGCTTCTTTTACCCTTATTAACTCATGGGATTTTACCACAAGCCTAGTGACCTCTCTGTGATCTCTGGATATTGGAAAATAAATCACTCTCCTAATTATCTATGGACCCTATTTGAATAGTATGGAATATTAGGAAAATATATTAAAAATGGACTTGATCCATAATGGTTTAGTTGTGGTAGTATGGGACTCAAATTTTACTCTAGAAGCTTCAAAATTCTAGGGACCAACTACCCAAGTGGATTTCCTATCTAGTTAATTTATCAAAAAATTCTAAGAAGTGGGATTTCTAGATATTGAAATTAAGTTGTCTCCAACATGGAACAAAAAGATGACATGAGAGGAATGCATAACAGAGAGGCTAAATCATTTTTTGATATATGAAGCTTTCTTGATGAAGTCATTTGAATTAAATAATGGGTTTCCTCAGGAAGGGGGAGGGATTTTGACCATAAATTCGTTCTATTGGAAGTTGCATCAACACAAGAGAAACCATCTTTCCCCTTTAAATTGAACCTTGAATGGATAAAGGAGAAGGAATTTATAAGTAATATTAAAGAGGTATGGAAACCCTATGATGAATATTTAAGAGAACATGTCTCCATACAATTTCATCAAAATTAAAAAAAGGATGTAGCAGATCAATTGGAAAAATAAAAGAAATAAAAGGATGCATGAATTCTTAAGGAAGTGGAGGAAAACTTAGAGAAACATTACAATAGTGAGTAATTTTGATATATGTCTGAGGAGTAGAAATGAGAGGTAAAATTACTTGAATAAAAAACAAACATATCCTTTTGGAAAAAGAGAAAGAATGGAGATCCAAAAGCAGGGCTTTATGGCTATAGGTAGGTGATTAAAACACAAGATACTTTCATAGAAATGAAAATTGCAGGAAGAACATAAATTCTATATGGAAAATTGACACAGAATATGGTTGAAGGGCCACAAACTTCAAGGATATCATTGTTAAGAACCAAATATCAAGATAGCATAGAAAAACCTCAGAATAAGTACTCAATGCCTTGAAAAATAGATAATTTCAGATAATAAGCCTCTTCGAGGGGGAAACCTCCTTATACACCACATATATTTTCAAATACAAGATGATTTAAAATGAAAAGGTCTCCTTGGTATATATAGAAGACTAGGAGGTACAATTACAACTAATGGGCCCAAGTCGACAAAAATAAAATAACATTACTAATGTAATATTCCCTAATTAAGAGGTAATGTGCCACTATTTAGGGCTTAACATGCCCCTCCCCTTCATAAAAGTGTTGTCTGCAATGCTTGAGTAATTCTGGATGCTTATGTATAAAAGACTCATCTTCCCAAGTGGAATCTTCAGCAGGTAGTTTCCTCCACTTAATGAGATACAATGAAATGGATCTATTCCTCAGCTGGCGAATTATTGTGTCAGTTATAGCTTCAGGCTCCAATATAATTCTTCCTTCCTCGTCAAGTTCTGGAAATATAGTTTGAACTGGGATCTTGTCACATATAACCTTCTTTAATCATGAAACATGGAAAACGGGGTGTACTCATGAAGATGCAGGCAACTCCAATTTGTATGCCATAGTACCAATTTTTCGCAACACCTTATAAGGGCCATAGTGTTAGCGATCAAATTATTCATTCTGAAATTTGTTTGAAAAATAATGCCTCATCTTGTTCGGGACTTTTGACTTCCTTCCCAAGCTCTAAATGTAGATATGAAAGTACCATTGGAAATCTTAAGATGTCTAGTTGTGAATCGACTATTCAAGCGTGTAAAACGGACTCTCCACGGCTCTGAAATTTGATTTTTCCCAAGGCAGTTTTCATTAAAAAAATCTGTCCTTTCACCGGCTCATTGTTTTTTCTCACAGTGTAGTGAGCCAGTAAAAGTTTTCCTTTTCACTGGATAAAAGGGAAGATTCAAGACAAAAGAGCCGGTGAAAGCACAGAAGAGTCCAGAAACGTTTTCTTTCTTCCCAGATCGCGATTTTTTTATTCCTGAACACGTGGGAAAGGTGTTAAATGGTGGATAATAATTAGGAGAAGCTACAATATCTTTCCCATTAAGTTTTAAATACATAGGGTAAGGAAATAACACCAAATGGCATGATTATTCTTGACAAAATCGCCTAGTCACCAAAGACAGATTTTTGAATCTAAGATTTTCATAAGCAAATTGCCAAATAATTCTTCAACTATCAATTTTGACTTATGATGATAAGATTAGATCATATCTGCTAAAGATTCATTTTGATTATGTTTATTTTAGGTATTTCAGACCCATTAAAACAGGATCTGAAATCTTGATGTAAAGGCTATAAAGCCACAAGTTGTTGAAGAACCAAGTGGGGGGGTTCGATTTTGGATACATGGACTACACTATATTGTAAACAGCCTTTTCATATGATAATACAAATCACAGTTTTCTCTCTCTATTGATGTCAGATTTCACCTTTCCTTTTATACTCTTATTCAAGTTGTTTTAACTGCAATATGACTATCATCTCATTAGTCAGTTCATAACTTGATTAATAGTTGCTTACATTGTTTATTAAACCCTACATTGTGTATCTGGTTTATAAGCATTGATTTCTTCACCCACTTTAAAGCTACTATCTTATTACTGATCCTTGAGAGCACTGGTTCATTTGATTATCCATTTTGACTGTTTGAATGCCACACTATAGTTGAGTTATCCCATTGATTCACACATACAAAAACACAAAAAACAAGTTTACTTTAAGTTACCAAGCATCTTTGACCTACAACCTCAAAGAGTTTCTTGGAGTGATAACAAATTGGCGTCGGTGTCGGGGAGAGGATATTGAAGCTCGGCTTCCTTGGGACACGACAAGATCCAACTTTGATGATAGACAAAGTCTGGACATGAATCGGTTGTAATCATCTATCTGCCGACTCCACGAAGGAAGATTTAGTGGCGACTCTATTGTTCAGAAATCTGATGGCGACTCCACTGGTATGAAATGAACAAGAGGTATGCTTTTTGCATTTTTTCATGTACTTCTGGTTACCCTCATCTAGTTCCTAGTAAAGATGAATGGCAAAGAAGTATTCCCAGATTTCGAGGAGAAGAATGGGAAGTACCAGCGGAACACCTGTTGGATTTTCATGACTTTATTAATCGACTTGAAATTATACATGAAGATGTTAAAATTAAGCTTTTCAGGCAATCATTAGAGGGATTTGCTCTTAACTGGTGCCAGTCTCTTCCAAATGAAAGTATCAGTTCTTTGGAAAATTTTCATGCTGCCTTCCATTTGTTTTGCAAAACAAAGTTTTCTGCTAATCTTCTTTATCCAGAATGTTGTCATGAATTTAGTGTGTTGAATAAAGATTCAAATAATTATGAAGATTGTGCTGCAACAAAAGATATTTCTCATCATGATCAAGAGATCGATGCTCCACATTATGATAACCATAGTGATGCTTTTGTCATTGTATCAAATGTATCTACTGACTTAGGTTGTCATGAAGATGAGATTGACCCCTTTGAAAACCCCAAAGATGATTATTAGATTGACACATTAGCAGGTGACAGTTTCAGATCTGCAGTAGATTCTAAGGGTAGCCCTCAGTTTTCTGATTTGCAAACCAAGGAAGATTTCAGTAGATATGAGAAGGAAGGTGAGGAGTAGAAAGTTTCATATCAACAGTTGAGCTATTATTTTCATTTGACAGAGGAAGAACAATCCACATTCATCATTGCCATCAGTGAAGGCAACAACCAACATAATTTCATTTTTCAGTTGGAACAACAACAAAGGGAGGTATTTCTTTGGGGCTTTATTGACCCTATTGCTGACTATTTGGAGTTTATGAGAAGCATAAAAGTCAAGATATTTTTGTCAGATGATGGTTGGTTCTGCCATCTTTTCAAACTATATTTCTGCATGCTATGGTTTCCTTTCTTTTTCGGATTCAAATCAAGGAGGCTACCAGTAAATCAATTTCTTTCTTGGATGCATTGGAGATTTAATTTTACTTGATCAGTTTGCCCCTACTAATTAGAAGTAGGAGTAGGTGTGAGAATAAGCTCCTCATAGGAGCAGCTACAACATGTTCAGTTGTTGATTTCTAAAATAAGCAAGCAGGCTACAACAAACTACATACAATTTTCAGTTTAGCAAAGGATTAGGTGAAAAAATTCATATGTTATCTCCAAAAATGAACCAATCAGTTTGTTTCGTTTTTTAGTGATGGCCTGGTCATAAATAGAGTTCCATACAAATTTTTTTTAGAAATTCAAATATCAAGTATAGGATATAATTTGTTAATATTTCTTATAATAAATCAATTGTCAAAAGATATTTTCAAAAAATTGAAGAAAATCTTTTCAACAACTAATCTTGGTTTTGAAGTTGAAGTTAGCCAATGAAAGTTCAAGGTTTCAATGGCTAAATGGTATTTCCGAAAACTAGTGAGCCGGTGAAAGTACAGATTTGGGTTTTTTTCTCCAGCGCCTTAAGAACCCGAAAAGACATATTCTACACATGTCATGTAATCACGATGGAAATTTAAATGGAGGAACAGGAACAGTTACACATTTTCACCATGTCTTAGTGGAATATGATGATGGATTTGGTCATATATTCTGTGTAGCAGATGGAGGACAGTTTTAAGAGTGGTGAATGATCTGATCATTATTACATCCAGACATCAAGATCATTTTCACCAGTGCCAACACCTTCTCCATTTAGAAAAAAAATTTGTGTTAACCATGTACAGATCAACCTGTGATTATTGAATGATGGGAAGAAAGTGAGGAGGACCACTTCTGTGAAAGGAATTAGACAACAAGTACTTTTCAGATGAGTTCTTATTTGATAATTGTTGTGAGAAATATGAATTGCATTCTAAAGTTGAAGATCTAAATAGAGAAGAATATTTTCCTCACAATCTACATTAGCTTTCAAATGATCTTCATTATGATGTGCTTCCTCATAAACATGAATTAAAAAAGAGTAATGAAGAGCTGAAAGATTTCCTATTACCTCTATTTCTGATTTTAATGAATCTGAAGAATTGGTTTCGTTAGCTACACATGGAGATGATCAACTTTCTGTTGATCTAATGTTCATTGAAATAAGTGAGATTAGCCCACATTTTCCAGATTTGCAAATTGAGGGAAGTTGCAGTAACCATGAAGAAGAGGATTTTCAGATATTGTCTTATCTCCAACTAGAGCATCAGAAAGATCCTCTTTCTCCTTGTGAATATGTTGTTTCAAATTATGATAAGGAGGAAGATGTTGAAATTTGTGAAGGTTTTTCTACTAGAATTTTATCTAGTTCTACTTTTTAGCAGATAGATGATCAGAAATGTGTGCATGCTGTGGTTGTTACTAGTTATAAATCTGTTGATCAAAATTGCAGTGAAGATCAAAATTCCAGATTAGAATCTACAACAGATACTAAGGACAACCCTTAGTTTTCTAATTTGCAGACACAGGAAGATTGCAGCAGATACGGAGAGAAAGATGATGAGATGAAAAGTCCAGATCAACAGTTCATCATGCTTTCTTCTCAAACATAGATTAAGCAATCTGTATTTAGCATTGAGATCTCTGAGGGAAACGAGCAACTTGATTATTTTCAGTTGATTGATTTAATGAATAAACAAGCAGGTTATAGGTTTGCTATAGGTTTTCAGATGATAAATCGTAAAGGCTAAATGACTCCATGCTCAATACTAAAGGCACAAGGTCTGCCAGGTTCTTGGAAATCTCGCAGGGAGGTCTCCATCCCTGTTGGAGCCAGATGTTAGCGATCAAATTATTCATTCTAAAATTTGTTTGAAAAATGATGCCTCATCTTGTTGGGGACTTTTGACTACCTTAACAAGATCTAAATTCATATCTGAAAGTACCATTGGAAATATTAGGATTTCTAGTTGTCAATCGACTATTCAAACATTTAAAATGGATTCTCCACAACTCAGAAATTTGATTTTTCCCAAGGCAGTTTTCATTAAAAAAATCTGCGCTTTCACCAACTCATTGGTTTTTCTCACAGTGTAGTGAGCCAATGAAAGTTTTCCTTTTCACCGGATAAATGGGTAGATTCAGGACAAAAGAGCCAGTGAAAGCACAGAAGATTCCATAAACATTTTCTTTCTGCCCAAATCATGATTTTTGGATTTCTGAACACATGGGAAAGGTATTAAATGGTGGATAATAATTAGGAGAAGCTAGAATATCTTTCCCATTAAGTTTTAAAGACATGTGGTAAGGAAATAACACCAAATGGAATGATTATTCTTGACAAAAATTACCCAGTCACCAAAGACAGATTTTTGAATCTATGATTTTCATAAGCAAATTTCCAAATAATGCTTCAGTTGTCAATTTCGACTTATGATGATAAGATTAGATCATATATGCTAAAGATTCATTTTGATTATGTTTATTTTCGGTATTTCAGATCCATTAAAACGAGATCTGAAATCTTGATGTAAAGGCTATAAAGCCACAAACTGTTGAAGAACCAAGTGTGGGGGTTCGATTTTGGATACATGGACTACACTATATTGTAAACAACCTTTTCATATGATAATACAAATCACAGTTTTCTCTCTCTATTGATGTCAGATTTCACCTTTCCTTTTGTACTCTTATTCAAGTTGTTTTAACTGCAATATGATTTTCATCTCATTAGTCAGTTCATAACTTGATTAATAGTTGCTTACATTATTTATTAAACCCTACATTGTGTATCTGGTTTATAAGCATTGATTTCTTCACCCACTTTAAATCTGCTATCTGATTATTTATCCTTGAGAGCATTGTTTCATTTGATTATCCATTTTGACTGTCTGAATTCCACACTGTAGTTGAGTTATCCCATTGATCCATACATACAAAAAAAACAAAAAACAAGTTTACTTTAAGTTACCAAGCATCTTTGACCTACAACCTCAAAGAGTTTCTTGGAGTGATAACACATAGTACTTTGGTGATAATTTATTACCCTTCTTGGCTTGCTTGAGGGACATATGTTTGCATGGTTGTAGTCTTAAAAATACCCAATCCCCTACTTCAAAACTTCTTTCACTACGATGTTGATTTGCTTGTTGTTTCATACGATTTTGTGCCATGGTTAGGTTGTCCTTTAAGATTTGGAGAACTTTTTGTTGATGCTCAATGTGATCTTCCACTACTTGAACCTTAGATTTTTATATTAGAGAAGAAGTGATGGAAGGAGGGTGGTATCCATAGAGTTCCATAAATGATGTCATTTTTGTTGCAGTATGAAAGGAAGTGTTATACCACCATTGCGCCAAGGGTAACCATTTGAACCCTTGTGTTTGTTTATCAGAGACAAAGCAACGAAGGTATACTTCCATACATTTGTTCAATATCTTGGTTTGTCCATCATATTAACGATGATAGGATGAGCTATGAGCCAATTGAGTACTCAAACAAGAAAATAATTTTGTCCAAAAATGTCCAGTGAAGATGCGATCTCTGTCACTTACAATAATCTTTGGTCTTCCATGTAGCTTTTGAACTATCTCCATGAATGTGTTGGAAACTGTACTAGATTTGAAGGGGTGAGAGAGTGCACAATAGTGTTACTACTTGGTCAGTCTATCAACAATCACCATGATGACACTCCTTCCTTCAGACTTTGGTAACCTTGTGATGAAATCCATGGAAACCTCCTACCAACGCTGACTTGGGATGGATAATGGTTGTAAAATACCTGGGGTCTTAACTCTTTCCACCTTATTTTGTTGGAAAACCAAAAATTCTGCCACAAACCTTTGAACATTAGTTTTAAGGCCATTCCAAAAAAATTGCGTCTTGACCCTATGGTAGGTTTTCAAAAATCCCAAGTGCCCTCCTACCGGAGAGGTGTGCAATTCCAATACTACTTTTTGTTTGAGTTGGGAGTTTTTACATAAATATAAGTGATCTTTATACCATAGTGAATCATTTTTCCATGTAAATGTATCTGATGCACTGGAATCTTGTTGCAACCTTTGAATTATATTCCACATGTTTTTTGTCATTCTTCCATTCATCCCTCGCTTCTATTATCCAATCGGGTTGAATGATCGAGATAGCACAGAGAAAGGACTCAACATCTTCAACATTTCTTAAGAGTGCATCTGTCACAACATTTTTCTTCCCTTTTATATAGATGATTTCAAAATCATAACCTAATATATTGGTCACCCATTTTTTTTGTTCTTCTGAAGATAGTCTTTGAAGTGCCTACCTATTAGGTAAGCGTGTCATTTCTTCAATGCATGTAGTATTGCCATCATCTACTTCTCATAAATGGGTTTGTGTAAGTCCTTTCCCTTGAGTGGCCAACTTTCAAAAGAAAGGGGCCTTCCTTCTTGCATTAGAACAACACCAATTCCATTTCCCGAGGTATCACATTCCAAAATAAAGGTTTTTGTCAAGTATGGTGTGGTCAAGACAGGAGCTTTTCACATTGCCTCTTTAAGTTGTTTGAAATATTGAGTTGGATCTGTAGTCGATGAAAATGCATCCTTCTTAGTTAATATTTTTAAAGGTGTCGCTATTCTTCCATAGTTCTGAACAAACTTGCAGTAGTAACCTATCAAACCCAAAAATCCTCTAAGATTCTTCAATGTTTTGGGAATCGGCCATTCCATCATGGCCTTAATATTGTTAGGGTCTACCTTGATACCTTCATGAGATACAATATGACCCAAATACTCTACCTCCTTCACCCCAAAGAAACATTTGGATGGTTTGGCATATAGTTGTTGCTCCTTTAGTAGTTGTAGCATATAGTTTGGCATATAGTTGTTGCTCCTTTAGTAGTTGGATGGTTTGGCATATAGTTTTGCTCCCTTCAACTTAATATTTCAATTTAATATTTAAATTCTCTAAATGAGAGAATACTTTTTAAATAATTGAAATGAATTTGATTTCATTATAAGTTGATTACATTAAATTTTGAAACCCTCACCAAAAGCCTTCATATCTTTGTGGTTTGAAACCCTCACAGAAACACTACAAATCCCTATGCTCTGAAGTCAAATGGGAATAAGCATTGGAACTCAAGTCTCTATGCTTTTAAGTCTCTTCAGTTGATTCTATATCATGAGAAGGGGTGACGATATGGGTTGCATTATTTTTTGAAGGTTATTAATGCCAGGATGGTTATACACTTGAGAAGTATGATGGGGTAGATATGGTAAATCCAAGGAATTTATGTCAAAGGATAAAAGCGAATAGAGGATTATTATAGGCACTTAATGGTATTGACATTGCATTTCCTCCTAGTTGTACCAAAAACATTGATGAAACCCCTCTCTATGGAACAATTGGAAGGGGTGAAAGCATATTAGAACTAAGGTTCATTAGAAAAGAATGGATTAAAATCTTATGAGAGGATCTCCAAACCCTGATCCAGGAGACACAAGGTTACAAAACTTGGAGAGTGGGAAAAAGAAAAAATGACGTAAATGTGTCAAGAATCTATAAGATTCAATCAATCTACATTTATTGGAAAATACAAAACTAAGTGTTTTTTTTGGAAATGATGGATTTGGTCCTAGTCGGTTGTTTCCTAGGTAGAATAATTAAAGGTGAAACATTAAAGGAATGGATGAAAGAAAATTTTGATCCATATGTTGGTTATCCTCCATGATTATTAACTCTAATTAAAGGGTGGATGGTTTGGATCTTCGGGTCTATGGGAGAAGCTGATAAAATCCCACAAAAAAGTTGGAAGTGGGGGACTCAACCCCTATTCCTAAAAAAATGGCATATTGATTTTGATGCTAGATTTGGGTAAGACTTCTCGATTTGGGTAAGAATTTAGGGGATATCTTCAGTTCTTTGGTGAGAATAAGTTTTCAAGGATATTGGAAATTCCCTAGGTAATTTCTATGATGTATATTTTTTCTTTTCAAAAATCTGGGTACATGTGTTGGATTGAATACTAGTTAGCTTGGACTAAAGAAGTGGTGTGATGAAGTCTATGGAAAATTGAAGGATTTCTGATAGTTTTCACTAGAATATTGACTATGAAGGTGTTCCTTTCAGGTGTAGTCGATGCCATACTTATGGATAGACATAGAAATCTATTTCAATTATATAAATTATAAGAAGGTTTGGGCTCAAAAGAAGCAACAAAGCATTGAGGAAGATTTGAGGAGGAGGATACAAAACTCAAGGAAGATAGACAAAGTGGGGAATTTTGTGGCTTCCAATTTTCTAGAGGAAACACTTCATGTGAATTCTCATCAATCCTTGGACATTTTCTAGCATAGGAATCTAAGCATGGAATCCATTAGCGATAGAATGATTCATTCAGGTAAGTCCATACCACCCTCTTCTCTAATAAAAAGAAAATCCTTTGAAAATTAGATTTTTGGGACTTGGGGTAATGAAGGTAATGAACATTTGAGTGATTTTCTTACCATACTCTTAGGGATAAAAAATACAATCCCCCCCTCCCCTTATCATTCCTATACTAGGGACAAATAAGACCCCAAAAAAGGTAAATTATCTAATTGAGACATTTGCAAACTTGAGTACGGATTAAAGAATTGTGGATGCTAATGAAGAATCAACCTCCACAGAAACTTGAAAGTATAACCCTAGATTGAGGAGTAAAGGTACTATTTAATTTCTAAGGAAGGCGAAAGTAGGTTTCAGTTTCCTAGATGAGAAAGGAAAAAAATTTTGATAGAAAGGAAGGAAATCATATATGTCACTAGATCAAAACAAAAGCAAGTTCAAAAATTATATATGGTAAATAATTTGATTTTGTTGGGTATCTTAGAGAATTTCTTCCTAAAGATTCTCTAAAATGATTTTCCTATCCCTGAATTGTCAAGGGTTGGTCAATCCCTAAAAAACGTTGGCCCTGAAAATTCCTGACAACTCAATCAAATGCTAAGATGCAATGCAGAAGGATCCTCTTGTCCTCTACTAGGTTGAATGACCATCTATGTGAATCGAATGTTCACATCATTTCTCTCAAAATCAAAAATCTATATGATTCAACTTAAACTTATTGAACCATAATTCTTCTAAAGTCTGTCATCTACAGACCGTAGTTGCCCATTTGACAAATTTCATGCCCATCTGGCATACTTGATGTTTGTTGTTGTCAAAACTTTCTGTCTGACAACCATCTTCAATTCCATAATCAATTCCCCCCTTTGTCAGCTTAAAGGAGATACCACAAGTGGTTTCATGAACCATCATCACTGGAATTTTGAAATCCCCCCCTTAAGGTGCATGAGAGTTACATCATTGTACTCCCCCCTTCTAGGCTCAAGAGAGTACCATACTTGTTTCATTTGAGTACAACACAAAGTGGGCATGCAGAAACAACCACATGTTATCTCATCCCATGAGGGCCATGCTCGAAAGCTACACCATAAGGGGACCACTTATGTGAGGTACAAAAATGTTATGTGCTACAAGATTGGTCTTTACTCGAGATTGAATTCTACGGTAAGAATTATATAATCTCTTGGTTGTTGATGACCATTTCCAAGGATCAATCCACTCAGAGTGAATTTTCAATCTTGCAGGTTTCTTCAGTGTTGAACATTTGTCTGAAGAATATTTATTCTTACCACAATGCTAGCAAGGATGGAGATCAAAACACTGACTCTCCTTGTGACCAACTCGATTGCAATGTTGGTACTTATCATTCTGATGTTGAACTTGAATAGGTGAAGTTGAAGCTTCTTGAAGGAATCCAACACTTTGGAACTTGATTGGTCTGGAATAATCAGGAATATGAAAGGTAACTTCCTTGTCATATCCAAGTCCTGTTCTATTCTTGTTGTAGATGATTTCTTCCCAAGGTTTGATGATGGGCTTGGAAAGAGTATTTTGAGCCTGTTGCTTTGAAATCTGTGGAAGTGGATTTACTACATGTTGATGCATTATTGAAAGGTTTTCTTCACTGAAATCAAAAGAAAACTCTTGAACTGTAGGTTCATGAATAGATTCAACTTCGTCTGAAATTGATTCTGAAGTTGTATCACTGTGTTGTACCTTCATTGGTTGTTGATTAAAAACATCATCATCATCATCATAGAGAGGATTGTGCTAAACATAAACTAGTTCAAAACATTTAACTAGCTATTGATTTTTGAGATCTATCAACTCATCATTCAATAACTGGGATAGAGATTGAAGAAGTCTAACTTTAGCTTGCGTCACTTGAAAACAAGTTAGCATTGATTGAAGAGTTGATTTGTTCAATGTCACTGTGTTCTCTTTAGTGGTGTTTATTAGAGTGTCCATTAACTCTAATAATTCATGACTTCGCTCCATTTGAACATGCTCACTTGAGCTTCTCGTTCACTTTCTCTTCTCGCTCGCTTGAATTTATTTCTCGCTCACTTGTACTCGCTCGCTTGAATTCATTTTCTTGAACTTGCTTCCAAGAAGTTGAGGATGTCGGTTACCATCGAAAATGCATCCCAAAGTATTACAATGATATGAGTTTCAAGTACTCATCCTTGTCAATTACGACTCAAAAATGACTCTAGGGTGTCGGGCTCAACCGAAAATGCACCTTATGACAAATTCAATTTCACTTGATTTATAAAGACAAGTAAACTTACAAAATGACTATTTGCAAGTTACAATAAATCATGATTCAAATTTGAGTTGATCTTCAAATTTGATGATGTTTTTGACTCCAAGTCACGTCCAATTATCCTTCCATTACAAGCTTGATTTGTTCATTGCTTATATGATTGCTAATTTAATATCTTCGCTTCTTCTTGATTACTTGAGCTCCATTGTGCTTGAATTTCATTAACTGAGTGCTTGAATTTCCTTAACTTCATGTGTGTTGTATTAAATGATCAATAATTATGTCAAGACTAGACATAAATCATAATGCTCCATGAAAATATTACCATCACACACAAGTACAAGTGTACCTATGATCCCCTTATTCAATTTCGGGCAGATCTAGGACACAGAGAAAAAGACTTGATTTTATTATGGGCTTCTTCCTTGCTACCAAATACAAGACCTCTTTAATACTAAATATTAAGTTTCATGAGAGGTCAAACTTTCCTCATTAACTCAAAGTTTCAAAAATTTGACTATGAAGTATACAAATAGTTATCCACTTCAAGAATAATAACTACTTATTACTCCACTTTAAACTCAAAAGAAGGAAGGCTTTTTATATTAACATAAAGTAATACTTTATGTTAAAACCAAACACTTTTAATAATGAACTTTATCAATATGTGACCAACACTCTACTCATAACCAAATCTTACTTCGTTGTTTGTTAAGAATTGATTTCAATGGTCTTGCTTCCAATACAACAAAAGATTCACCTTGGAATCTTTCACCAAGAAGTCTGCAATTCTCAGTGACTGAAACCAGTCATCTACAGATGCGCACATGTTTCCTTTTTATCAAAGATAATACAACGTAGTCATCTCATCAATGTCAAGCTTAAGAATGAATTCCCTTCTCAAGTCTCTTCAACGATTTCAACACAAATTGAAGATCGCCACTCATTTAGAATGCAACCATATTTCTTTTGCCCTACCAAAGGAACTGCGACCTCTATCTATCCACACGAGATTCTTCCATGGCACATACTTTTAAGTGCATTCATTCCAGAATTAAAACAATCCTCTCTCCTTAGCTTGATGCAACCTTCAATGGTTGGAATTGAAACTTCTAGCGCTTTACTCAAATTTCTGAAGATCACCTTCATTTTTGGCAATCGCTCATATACACAGACTTCCAATCATATACACAGAATTCTAATCCGATCTCAAGTTTAATCTCATTTGATCAAGTGTTGATTTACTATATTAAGAGTATGAGCCCTTATTTAAAGTTTCCCCTACAATCTTCACTTTCAGGAAGGCAAAAAGGATATAAAAAACAAGAAACTTATTCTCTTGGTTATTTCTGAAGATCACATGCATACAGAGAACATTCATTCTTACAAGAATACACATAGATTTCATTACTCACTCAGATATCCATTAGATCATCATTATGAGGAAGATGTGCAGATCAGATATCATAGCCTCCTGTAGACAACGATTTAAGTTTGTTGTTCCTCCACACGGTTCGATTATGACCAAATCAAACCAATTCGATTCCTCAAGCATTGAGAAGCACATAGATTCTTGATCCGACCAAATTTCAGATTACCTGCAATTATTACAAAACTATGATCTTTAACTGCAATCACTCATCAGAATCAAACTCTAACATCGATTACCTTTAGTGGCACCCATAACCAGGATCAGATTAGATCAAATCCTTGAGAAATTTGAGGCATACTATTGGCAAATGAAATCGATTTCTTGGAGATTCTATGCAAATCACTGAGGAGTCTTTACTACTCTCTATATTGTTGAGATTTTAAATAATTTCACTATGTAGTAGATCACAGGCTATCTAGATCCCAGATTAATTCAGATCATAAACGCGCATGACATTAACAGGAATTTGACTCACCCACTGCGCCCAATTTCACATGCAATTACATATGATCTCACAGACCTGAACAAACTGAATCTCATAGACTTGAAAAAAATAAATTTAAAAAACAGGACGGGGAAACGATTCTCATACCCTTATTTTCCTCGCAGAAGCTAGTATCCTAAACAACTATACAGAGTACCTCAAACACTGAATCGACAAGAGATGCAGGAACTTGAAGAGCACCAGAGGAGGTGGCCTCAGGCTCATTTTTTTGAATGTTGTTATTAGAAGTTGGATGATAATACATGCGCGATGTTTGAGGGCAGTGGGAATTGAACCTGGCAGCGATCCTTATACCCACATCCACCATTTCCATGTATTTCGCCATCTCGAAATTGATTCTTCTTCTCCTTAATTATCATTTTTTGCACCTCATCTCTCATGAAAGACTACCATGGAACTAGAACGATATGTGTTTTGACAATAAATTGGCTATACCAAAGAGGTCACAAATTTGCAGTAAGAACCCTACGAATTTACCACAAAAAAGAAAACAAACATTGAAACTATCAAGTGGATTGTCAGTGTTTTGGATATGGATCAGAAGGAAAGAAAGGATCTGAAGACAATGGGAAAGGCACATCCTTCAAGTCTGCAATAAATATTTCTCATATGAGCAGGTTGAAAACTTAAATGAGCCAAATATGGATACATGGAATGACTATGATGATGGCATGGATCTATTAAATTATGATTTCAAAAATGATGGATTAGCTTGAAAAAAAACGATATACATAAGGGACTGCAAAGAACTAGAAGTGTTTAACTGCAATGTGTGAAAAATGACCATAACCAAACTTCAACAAACAGATCTGAAAAATAAAAAAAAATAAAGAAATTGCAGATCTTACTAGACTCGATGAGTTAGCTTGTGGACACTCACTTGTCTTCTTTTCTTTCTCTTTTGCTTGGTTTTTCATGCTCATCTTCACATTTTAATAACAAGATTTTTCATGGAAAACTACCATGAATCTCAAGACTACCAGGCCCTTAAGACCATAAGAGCTCTGATACCAATTGATAAAATATAGACAAGAACAATAATATGGCAGAAAAGGCTCACTAGCCAACAACTTAGAGCAACATTACAATAGTGAAGAATTTTGATATATGTCTAAGGAGTAGAAATGAGAGGTAAATTTACTTGAATAAAAAAAAACATATCCTATTGGAAAAAAAGAAAGAATGGAGATTCAAAAGCAGGACTTTATGGCTATAGGTAGGTGACTAAAACACAAGATACTTTCATAGATATGCAAATTGAAGGAAGAACATAAATTATGTATGGAAAATTGACACAGAATATGGTTGAAGGGACAAAAACTTCCAGCATATCGTTGTAGGAGTTAACTATTTTACAACTCTCTTCAAAGAGTATTCTTGAGCCACTATAGTAGAGGTAATAAGATTGTAATTTTTTTTCCAAGGTTTGTCAATCCTGATGACAATCAGGATTTAATGGAGGAAGTTGGGAAAGAACAATTGTAAGTGATATTACAAATATTTCAAAAGGAAAAAATTCCAAGGCCAAATGGCCTTCATGTGGAATTTTTCTCGGGATGTTATGACTTTATAGAAGAATATCTAAGAGGGGTGCTTGAGGCTACAAGAACTTCAGGAAAAATACTTGGGGCTATCAATACTATCTTTATAGCATTGATCCCCAAAGACGATAAGGCAACATCCTTTGAAAAATTCAATACAATATCTTTATGCAATTGCATATATAAAATCATATCAAAGGTGATTTCTAGAAGACTGGAAAGGGTTTTGTCAAACCAGATTTATGGTGAACAATTTGGATTTTTAGAGGGAAGGCAAAGACATGAGGAAGTATGGGTTGCACAAGAAGGACTCCATTCAATCAAAACTAAGAACCAAATATTTATGGTGGTTAAATTGGACTTATTCAAATCATATTATAGGGTTATTTGGTTGTACCTTAGACTATTACCATTCATCTGAATTTAAGTCATCAATTTGTTTTTTGGGTGATGAATTGCATTTATTTTGTATATTTTGTTATAATAATAAATGGGGCAACATCCCCCTTCTTTAGTCTATAGATATGTAAGTTTTAAGCCTTTGAAGTGAAACAATGAATGTTGATTCCAAAGAAAAATAGAAAGAACAACAATGACACACAAAATGCACAGAGATTTACCCTACAAACCCTTAACTGGGAAAACCAATGAATCTTAGCTGCACCTCTATCTTCTTCATTATATTAAAATCATTGTTAGCTATTCCACTACATCCAAAACCATAATTTTTTAACCTAAATTAGATTACAACCCTAATCTACTAATCATGATTATATTACAATGGGCCAAAAATCCATTGGCCCAAAACCACAAAATAGGCCAAAAAGCGAACCAAAAACAACCCAAAATTTTTGGTCAAGGGTTCTCACCAATAAAACCCAAACAAGGGGTTCCTAGCATCTCTCCTTGTGACCCCCTCGGTGTGCTCGATGTAGGTGAAGATAAAATGGAGATAGGCATGCAAAGAATATAACACATTTCAAACAAAAGAGGACTCAGACAGGGTTGCCCATTATCCCCCTTACTTCTCCTTTTTATTGTTGAAGGTATGAGTAGGCTGATAAAAGAGGCCACTACGAATGATAGCTTCAAAGGGGTAAATATTGGATCATCTTGCAATATCATACATTTTTTGTTTGTTGATGATATTCTATTTTTTTGTGAAGTTTTTAGACAGGTAGTTGAGAAGTTCAAGGAAATTATGGAATTATTCTACATGGATATGAGTATGAAAATTAACTTAGAGAAGTAAACAATATGACTCTGGGGTATCTCCAAGAAGGATAAGAACTACATCACACAATTGTTACAAAAAAATTTAGTAGATTTAGATCTAGTTCTGAAATACTTAGGGTTCCATTTGAAGAGAAATATGTACAAGAACTGTAATTGGTACCGGTTTATTGCAAAATGAGTAAAAAAGACAAACACATGGTGAAATAGGTGGTTATCCAAATGGGGACACTTGGTATTGGTAAAATTAGTATTAGAAGCAATTCTAGTATGTTGGATGTTGTTGGAGTGGATTCCAAAAGGTTTTCTAGAAGTTATTAGATGACTATGTTACAAATTCATATGGATAGAGGATCAAGGGAGAAAAGGTTTTTCCTTGGAATCATTGAAAAAAGTAGCTCCCAATGGAAAGTGGAAGCTAGGGACCAACAAATCCTTTCCTCTTCTCCGAAGCACTAGAAAAAAAAAATATGAAGATTAATTCGAGGAAAATGACTATGGGTACAAGTAATGAAATCCAAGTACATAATTCAAGGCTTTGTGGAAGAATGGGTAAGGAATCCTATCAAAAGAGAAAAAAAATGGTTCAATTATTTGGAAATATGTCAACTTTTCTTTTCATCTGATAGGAAAGTATTTAATATTATGAATTGGGAAAGGAGGAAAAGTACAAATTAGCCTTGATCCATGGATTGGTAGCAAAGGAATCCTTGTGGTACCTCCCTAAATGATGCATGAGTTAAGAAGAAAAGGTTTTTATACACCAATATAGATTTTTAACTGGAATAGGTCAATTATGTGGCATCAATGTTGGATATCCTGGAGGGAAATTGGTCTTGGGGAAGAGGATCAAGTAAAGTGGTACATAAGAGAAGATGATGATCAGATTCTATGGTCCCTAAATCCAACTAGAGACTATGTTCCATAAATTGGATCCAAAGCTCTAGTTGAGTAAGGAAGAGGGGAAAATTAGCTTTGGTGGTGGAGACCCATATGGAAATTAAAGTGCCAATGAAAAGAAAAATATCCATGTGGTTGATATTAAACAACATGGATCCCACTTGGGACATCCTATAAAAGAGGAATTTTGTTGGACTTTATTTGTGCAACTTATGTCAACATGCATAAGAAGAAAATGTTCACATCAACATGACATGTCCATATACAAAGGACATTTGGAAGGAATTGGAAGGAATGGTAGGTATAAAAAATAATATGGTAGATTTGTTTTTCTGGTTTTCCTTCACTATTTTTGTGAGAATGGCTTCTATTACTTTATTTGTGCTTTCCACCTGTCCATTGGCTTGGGGGTGGTATGGTGTAGTCATTCTATGATGAATATGATATTTTTGAAGGGTGGCTTTAAAACCATGAGAGGTGAAAGGAGGTCCTCCATCTGTGACTAATTCTCTAGGCACTCCAAATATGACAAAGATATATTCAAATAAGAAATCTAGAACAACTTCTTCAGTAGCTCTATGGAGTGCTTTAGCCTCCACCCATTTGGTCATATAATCTATGCAGACCGAAATATAAACTTTTTGATTGGATGGAGGGTTAATGGGTCCTACAAAGTCTAAGGCCCATCTTTCAAATGGTTCAATTACTACCTGGGGGTTTACTGTTATTTAATATCTATGATTAGGTTGACCCATTCTTTGATAGCTATCACAGGCCTGAACATATTTCTTTGCATCTTTAAAAAGTGAGGGCCAATAATAACCCATCCTAAGAATTTTATGTGCCATTCTTTTATCAGCAAAATGCCATCCACAAGGGCCATCATGACAAGCTTTTAGTAAATCATAAACCTCATCTTCTCTAATGCATCTTCGGATTTCTTGATCAAGTCCTGTGTAGAAAAGACACCCACCTATCCATCTATACCGAGCACTTTGTTGAATGATTTTTCTTTTCTCTCGGTGGGACAGGTGTGGTGGTAACTTCCCTACAACCAAATAATTAGCAATGTTTGCATACCATGGTGAGTGAGCATATACTGCAAATAAATATTCATCAGGAAAGGAATCATCTACTGGAGTATTATCATCAAGTGTTAACCAAGAAAGAAAATCAGCAACTACATTTTCTTTTCCTGGTCGATCCACAATTGTAATATCAAATTCTTGTAATAATAGTAACCATCTGGTGACTCAAGCATTTGTGACAGATTTGTTCATTAAATATTTAATAGTTGAGTGATCAATATGGAAAAAAGTAGAATAGCTAGTGATGTAATGTCAAAATTTATTAATAGCATAGATAACTGCTAAAAATTCCTTTTCGGTAACTGTATAGTTAAGTTCAGCAGGACTCATATTCTTGCTAATGAAGTAGATAGCATAAGGGAGATGATTTTCTTCTTGTCCCAAGACAGCTCCTATTGCAGTATCCAAAGCATCAAAGGATATATGAAAGAGAAGTGCCCAATCAGGTCCTCTTAGAATAGGAGTTGTAGATAACTGATGTTTGAGTGCATCAAATGCTTCCTGGCAAAGATTAGTCCACTTGAATTCAGCATTTTTCATAAGTAACACAAACAAAGGAGGCTATTTTGGAATTTTTTTTGATAAATCTTCTATAGTATCCAGCATGTCCTAAGAAACTTCTCACATCTATTTGGGTTTTGGGAATAGGAAGGTTCTCGATGACTTGTATCTTGGATGGATATACCTGAATTCCTTGAGATGAAATAAAATGTCCAAGTACCACTCCTTCACTCATCATCATGTGACATTTTTCAGTGCTTAAGGAGAGGTGGGATTGTATACATCGGTTAAGTACTTTCTCAAGATTTTGTAGTGCTTCCTCAAAAGAGACACCATAAGGGGTAAAATCATCCATAAAAATTTCCATAGAGTCATTAATCATATCAGAAAAGATTCCTATAACTACTCTTTGAAAGGTTGTTGGTGCATTACATAGTCCAAATGGGAGGACTCTATAAGAAAAAGTTCCCCAGGGGCTAGTAAAAGTGTTCTTATCTTGGTCTTGGAGTGCAATTTTGATTTGGTTATACCCACTGAAACCATCTAAGAAAGAGAAGAATTTCTTCCCTGATAAACTATCTAACACCTGATCAATGAATGGTAACGGAAAGTGATATTTTTGAGTGGATTTATTTAAGGCTCTGTAATCTATACACACTCTCCATTTCCCATTTTTCTTAGGAACTATTAACAACGGGGAAACCCATTCACTGTTAGATATAGGATATATAAACCCTGCATTAAGAAATTTTTGAAGTTCCTCTTTAAGAATTTCTCTTAAATTAGGGTTCATTCATCGTTGAGATTGGCAGATCGGTCGACAATCTTCCTTGATATAAATACGATGAGTACATAATTCAAGAGAGATTCCCTTCATATATGTATAGTCCCATGTGAATGCTTTCTTATGTCCAAGAAGTAACTTCATTAATTGTTGTGTTTCAGCAACTGTCAAGTTGAGGTTTATATTCAGTGTTTTGTCAGGTTCAATTTCTACTGGTATACTTTTAGAAGAGATGGTAGCTAATGTTTGAGGTAGGTCTTCAGAGTTAAGATTTTCCTGGGTATCTGACTCCAAATGTGCAGCTAGTTGATTATGTGTTTTTGGAGTCACAGAGGAGGGTTCACAAATAAAATTATTGATTACTTCATTCTCAGTGGCATCTTTAAGGCTTAAGGCTTATCCGATAGTCAAGATAGGTTGAGTGGTTTGATAATCATAGTCCACCCATAAGGAATTGTCATTATTAATCAAGGGTGTAGCGTGAGGGTAGAGGGTAAGTTGTTTGGTCTCATATCCATTGGAAATTGTCATTGAACCAGATCTGCAGCTGATAAAGGAATCTGTTGTGGCTAGCCAAGGTCTGCCCAAAATTAGAAGATAACCCCCCAAATCTGTTTTAGGTTGTAATACCACAAAGTCAGATGGATAATTCCAGGACTCAACTGAGATGATTAGGTCTTCAATAACTCCTTCTAGTTTGATTGTAGAATGGTCAGCTAATTCTAGAATGGTTGGGGTATGTTTGATTTCATTCTTCAGTTGTAACAGTTGTGAAGTTTCAAGAGTCATAATATTGATAGCAGCACGTAAGTATACCAAAACTCGAGGAATTATTGTTTTTCCAATTTGCACTGTGACAATAGGATGGCCGGGATCACCATATTTAACTGGAGGAGCATTACCTGACATTAGTGCAGACAAATCACCCATGACATGAACTATGAGGGGATCTTTAGTTTTCCTACCGGGTTTCTTAACACAAATGTCTCGCATAGTTCTGGCATAAATTGGTACATTTCTTAGTGCTTGTAATAGTGGAATTTTGACATAGAGATTTTGTAATTCCCATAGAAGATTGAAAGCAGGTGGCTCAGGAGTTTTAGTCAAAGATAAACACTCAGGGAATGGTGGTTATGTTTTTTCAGCAACAGTATTTGAGGATGATTGTACCTCTTTAGGTGAATCGTGTTTTTTTATTTCTTCTTTATCAGAATCAGAAGAGGTAACATCATCAATGATAGGTTCTACTATTTTCCGAGATTGTAAATGAATATCATTGCATTGTGCAGGAAAAAGAGAAAGTATAGGCTGGTTCTGAATATCAATACACTGCATAGCCTTATTATTGGGGTTAGGGTTAGGTTGTACAGGTAGTTGGGGCCGCATCATTTGATTATTCGGTGGAGCACCTAATGGTAAAGGGAGTGGTTGCTGAAATCGTGATTGAAATTGAGGAAATTGATTTGGGAACGGGGGTTGTTGACCTCTCCAATTTGGATTCCATTGGTTAAGGTAAGGTTGTTGTTGTGAAGGCCAAGGTGTCCATATTGTTTGGTCTACAAAGGGAGGGTTTGTTTGTTGCATGGGTGGGTAATTCATTTGATTGAAGGGTGGGTATTGCACTTGGTTAAAGGGAGGGTAATTTGCTTGACTAAAAGAAGGATAATTATTCCAATGATTAGAAGATGTAAATGGCATATTAGGATTCATACCTTGTCCCCACGGTTGCCATTACCTTCTCTGTGTCAATAGATAGACAGCTTCAACTTCTTCATTGGTTGGTTGTAATGTTGTTTTGATTCCTGGTAAAGAAGGGCATTGTTGAGTTTCATGATCCTTATCACAAAGGGTGCAAATTGGCTTTTTGTCCAATGGGCATTCCCTTCGTGGGTGTTTTTCTTTGCATTTGGAACAAAAGATGGATAGAGTTGCTTCTTCTTCGACTTGTTTCTTTTTAATCTGCAAGGTGTCAATTTGTGAAGCAAAAGAACTTAACATTTCAGTTTTAAAATCCTCAAGTAAATTACCTATTTTGGCTCTTGTTGCTCCTCCACTGGCTGATTTTTGAACTCTTGAAAATGTGGTATCCCTGTTGTTTGATCTATTCCTTGCAGCTCCTCTTGAACATCTTTTACAGAGGTTAACAATTTCATCATATGATTCTTTAGATATGTCCCCTTTTCCAAGAATATTCAACATATCTAGACAGTCATCCCTTACTCCTTTTAATAATATTGTTTTAAGAATATCTTTACTTACATCAGGGTGGTTGGATATTTGTAGATTATACGGTAGCCTTTCCACAAAGTCCTCCAGATTTTCATCCTCTTTCTGTATCATCTTGAATAGTTCCTCTATTTTTTTCTCTTGTTTGGCAATAGTCTTGATATTTGTGCAGAATTTTTTTTTTCATCTGATCCTATGTTGTGATTACATGACCTCCAAGACTCATGAACCATCTTAATGCATTTCCCTTTAATGTTGTTGGAAATAGCTTTAATTTTTGAGCATTGGAAATGTAATCATAACTTCTGCATAATATGTCAAACTCAAAAAGGAATTCATCAGGATCTTCAGAAGATAAACCATGAAAGTTAGGTAAAGTTGAAGGTGGAATATTCTTCATGGGAGCTACTCCTCTAGGAAGATCATCAATAGGAAATCCTAAGGTAAAAAAAGAGTTTTCATCATTTACCTCTCCTTCAAGACCTACCTGTTCTTCATGGTGCAGTTCTTCATTATACCCATCCATGGTTTCTTCTGTTTGTTCCCCTACTGCACTTGCTCGATCCTCAATGTTGTCTGTTGGTTTTTCAACTGTCTCTGTTTCAAAGTTCTCTTGAAAGGAAGGTTGAGGCTTTGGTTTTCAAGAGTTTGGTCGTTGAGGAACAACAGATTCAGATTTTGATATAATCTTGTCAATAAAGGTCTTTCTTCCTCCCCTTCCTCTGCACTTGCCACCTATAGGGTCAGTTTCCTTGGGGGGTCCGTGTCCTCTCATGCAATCTGTACATCTGAAAGAAAAACGTAAATTCTTTTGAAATCTATAATTGCCTTCCCCGGAAACGACACCAAAATGTTGGTCACTATAATTGTTTATTAATTAAAACAATCAAGTGTTACATAAATTGTCAACCCAGGGAAGTCTGTTTATTTCAAAGGCAATCACACACTGTATATTCTCAATCTCAAAAGAAATCCAAAGTTGTAGTAAAAGTTACACTAATCACACCTTGCTTGAACAGACTGAAGTTCTACTTTGAGTTACAATAAAAGAAATCTATCTATTGCAGAATTCAAGATTCAAAGGAAAATAATTATCAAAAGAATCTCGGATTACATTAAGAAACAACAACCTACGAAAAAGGAACCTTTCAACATACTGCAAAGAAGACTAACTATTCTGTAACAGAGAAAAAGATCCTATTCCCCAAAGAAGGAATCTTTGAAACACGTCTCTGACTATCACACTTTCATAAACTCATTCTACAAACAGAATTACCAATAAAAATGATCAACAATTACCTAGGAATGAATTGTGTGAAAATGATGTAACAATCAGTTGAAACAGAGTTTCAGCAAAACAAAGTTTTAGTGAGGTATGAATAAAAACAATACTAACACACTACAGAAACTAATGGGTGAATCTTGTGAAGAAGGTGGGCCCTCTCCTTCTCACAATATTCCCCAGAAATGAAAGGAACTAAGAAGAAATGATCAGAATGATCTTTTATTCATTTGTCCAATGTGACAAGTTACAATATCAAAAGTGAACACGCTCCTTCTTTGTAATTCCCTTCTAGATAATTCTTTCGTAATATCCCCTCTAATGTTGATTTCTCCCCTATTTAAAGAGGAGAATCCTCTTAATACCATTAAGCATCAAATTACATGTGTACATACAAATCCTATTCTTAGTATGATCTAATCTTCTATGCTAGAATAAGATATTATGATCTTCCATAGAAAAATGTTGTTACAGTGGTTGTAATGGTGTTGGCTTGAGGTACAGTTGTTGCGGCTAGTGTAACAAGTCTTTTAATTATCTTTTCTTGTTACTGTTGTATGTGAAATACTACTTTAGCATCGCAAATCACAGACTGTTTCAGCAACGAGATTTGCATACTGTTTGACTGTTTCAACAACGTGGTCTTCAAGCAACAACGATGGTTTAATGGTGCTGGATTGAGGTACAACTATTGTGGCCAGTGTAACAACTCCTTTATTTATCTTTTCTTGTTACTGTTGTATGTGAAATGTTGTTTCAGCATCGCAAATCACGGACTATTTCAGCAATGGGATTTGTGTATTGTTTGACTGTTTCAACAACGTGGTCTTCAAGCAGCAATGATATATTAACTGTAGTTTTCAAACTGTTTTAGCAACTATATATTTATGATTAATGGCTAAGTATGAAAGTAATGTAAAATTACATGTAAAATTACATGTAAAACAAATTAAACATATAGCAAAGAGAAGAAACGTTATATACCTTTGGAAAAATAGATTAAGGTGATAATGTAGGCTTAAATATGAGTAGGAAAAGGATGTAATGATAGAAAAAAGGTACATTATAGGGTCCTAACACTACTAAGGGAATCAACCACCCTATTTTCCTTTCCTTTGATGTGTTTGATTTCGAAATCAAACTCACTAAGGAGACTCATCCACCTAGCTTGCCTGGCATTGAGTTTTGGTTGATCAGACATGTGCCTCAACCCATAATGGTCTATCATAAGTAAAAATCTCCTACCTAGGAGGTAATGCCTCCACATTTTTAAAGTGTGCACTATGGCAACCAACTCTAGATCATGGGTCACATAATTGATTTCATGCTCATTCAATTTTCTGGAGTCATAGAAAATTACACGCCCTTCTTGCATAAGGACTCCTCCAAGTCCTTCCTTGCATGCATCTTTACACACAAGGAAGTCATTATCAGGGTCTGCAATCTTCAACATGGGTGCATGGGTTAGAAGGTATTTCAGTTTCTGAAATCTTTCTTCACATTCTAATGTCCAAGTGAACTTAACCCCCTTTTTTTCAAGCTCGGTGATTGGACAACCAATCATGGAAAATCCTTCTATAAACCTTATATAGTATCCCACTAAGCGCATAAAGGATATGATATTATATACATCCTTTGGGGTAGGCCATTCCATGATAGACCTGATCTTGTCAGGGTCTACTACCAATCCTTTAGAAATAGCATGGCCTAAGTAATGGACTTGCTTCTGGAAAAATGCACTTGCTAAACTTAGCGTAGAGCTGATGCTCTCTTAGTAATTGAAGTACAAATATAATATATTCTTCATGATCCTCTCTATTCTTGGAGTATATTAGGATATCATCAATGAAAACCAATACAAATCTGTCTGGGAATTTGTTGAGTACATTATTCATCAAGCACATAAAAGTAGCAGGAGCATTAGTTAATCCAAATGGTACCACCATAAATTCATAGTGACCATAACTTGTCCAGAAGGATGTTTTTTGGATGTCTTCATCCTTGATTCAAACTTGATGGTATCCAAACCTTAAGTCAATCTTTGAGAAAATGGAAGCACCCCTTAATTGGTCGAAAAAGTCATCGATTCTTGGTAAGGGTTACTTGTTCTTTATGGTTGTCTTGTTGAGTTGTCTATAGTCTATGCACAGTCAGAGTGTGCCATCTTTCTTTTTCAAAAACAAGGTTGGTTCTACCCATGGAGATACACTGGGCTAGATAAATCCTTTGTCCATCATTTCCTTTAGTTGTAGCTTGAGCTCAACTAGCTATGGTGTACTCATCCTATAGGGTTTCCTAGACGGTGGCACTGCTCCTGGTGCAAGTTATATCGATAAGTCAATGTCTCTTCTTGGAGGTAGACCCCGTACCTCTTCTGGAAACATGTCTTTATACTCTCTTAATATGGGGTGGCCCTCTAGGCTTGGTTTTTCATCCTTAACATATTCCAACGCCTGTATTCCATATAGGGGACATCCCTTTCTGCAATACTTTTTCATTTGAAGGGTTGATATTCATTTCACTGAGACAGGCTTCTGAATCCCTTGGAGAGTTATTTTTATCCCTTCCTCATTTTCACATTCCAAAGTTTTATGGTAACAATCCAGCTTGGTTTTATAAGTGGCTAACCAGTCCATACCAATAAACCAATCATAATATCCTAGGGGAAGTATGTTAAGGGTCTCTTGGGTGGGAAATCCATCCATAATGAATTGGAAAGATGGTATGACCTTTGCTAATTTTCTTTTGGTTCCAGTGGCTAGTTGTACCAACCATGGATTATCATGTCTAGTTGTTTGTATTTTACACTTATCAATAGTCTGAGGGGCCACATAACTCAAATTAGAATGAGAGTCAATTAAAATATAAACTATATGGTTGGCGATCATACCTTCCATATCCACCACTGAAGCTTGGTGGTCTTCTTGTTTATTATCCAAGTCTGCATAGATATGTGGCATGCTCCTAGCCACATCATTGACTATGGTAGCTTCTTGGATGTTGTAGAATATCCTATTGTTTTTTTTCCTATGTGGAAAATCCCTCAGCAGATGTTCTTCTCCACAACCCCAACATTTCAAGGGTTCTCTCTTTGGGTCATCAGTTATTCCTAGGGTTTCTCTAAAAGGTTTATTTCCACTCTGGGAGGGGAAATTATGTTGATACACACTTCTAGTAGGAAGGCTCATCCTAGAACCCTTCCCATAGTTCTTAAATCTTGAGGATTTAAACCCCTTCTTCTTGAATCCCGAACTACTCTTCTTTTTCCATTCCTCGTGATATTTTGTCTACTTCCTGAACTATTCATAAAAATACCTTGCCTTCCGGATAGTATCTTCTAAGGTCTTTGGCTTGTCAAACTAAATCCTGTCCTGGTACAATTGAGGTAACCCATTTATAAATCGCTCGAATTTTACCTTTTCATATTTTATGTAGGGTACATACCTTATCAGCTCAAGGAAGTTATTGATATATTCCTCTATGGTGAGTTGTCCTAGCCTGAGTTCATAGAACTCCTTAGTCTTCCCATCAAAGTATTTTTCTGACAGATACTTATTCTTGAAGTATTTCTCAAACTGTTTCCATGATAGATCCTTTTCATGGATTCCTTTCACATTCCTAAGGTCTTCCCACCAACTAGAAGCCTTTCCATTCGGGTTGAAGATGGTTATTCGAGCCTTCAAGTTTTCAGAGTAATCATGGACTTTGAAGTACTTCTTTAAACTAATCATCCAAGCTTCTGCCTCTTCCCCTTTCTTAATCTCTCCATTGAAAGAGGGTGGTCTGGATTTATTGAACTCTTCAGGATTACAACTTTTGGAATGCTTTCGCTTCTTTCCTTTCCTTTGAGAATGTGAGATAGTTTTTCTACTAGAAGATCCCTCAGATTTGCCAATTTCCTTTCCAGAGGACTCTCCTGATGAGTGCCCCCTACCTCCAGGTTGGTCCTTACTCGAGGTAATCCTCCTAGTGTTGCCACTTATGGGACCTCGTTTTCACATCTTAGGTGGACTTTGACTTCTCCTCGTATCTTATCAGTCCACATGACTGGTTGCGGGTCCATGTTGCAACTACCTCTGTATGTCAGATAAGCTCTGCAACAAGACTGCATTAATTTTTGTTTGTTTTTCTTTCTCCTTTATCGATATCTCGTTGTCGGCCTTACAACTCTATAATTCATCCATGAGGCTCCTTACAGTTTCAACCAGATCTAGAGGGGTCTCCACTGCCCTCCTCTCGTCAGATTCTTCATCTATATTGTGGGAGCCATCCCCCACTTCATGGAGCTTCACAATCCTTTATTCTTGTAGTTTCCCGCAATTTACTGACTGCTTGAGTGCTGACAAAACACTTGTTGTTAGCTAACAGTATATTAGTTCTTGAACATCACATAGTTCATATTTCTTAAATACACACACAGTAGAAAGTTTTCATTCTTTTCTTCATTAAAAGTTTAACCAGACTCTTTAGGAAAGAGTTAAGGTAGGGTGGCACCCTTAAGAGTTCTTTAAACATATTTTTTAAGTGACTCATCCATGAGCCCAAGTAGGCCAAGTGTTGTAACCATGCTCTGATACCAATTTGTAACACACCCGACCCCTAAGTGGCTTTCCTAGGGATGGGGCATCAAAATTTTGTTCTTCTTAAGTGTTCAAATCCTTCATTCGAGGTCTCTATCACATTATTCTCATCTAGATATTTCCAACCACGGTCCCCTTTCTCAAAACTGATCTTAGAACTAGTCAATATACCTTTTTGAAGTTCTTTGGGTGTTCACTGGTTGAGGTCCACGTGGCGTCCACGTGAATCCACCACACATATTGTCTCCAGGTTCCTTCATCCACGGTGGAATTTCATCCACCGTTCGATCCCATGACTAGAATCAAACTTCATCTAACACATAGGTGTCTAACACAGAGACCAACGGGAGCTTCGTCACTTTGACGCTACAGTGTTGAACGCCTCCTTCGATGCTTTGACACTTCGTCACTTCAAAACTTCGAAGTTTTATGCCTCTTCTCTAACTTTGCATGAGACCAACCGAAATCCAAAACTTCTAAATCCCATAAGCTTTCCACATGGCTCCCATCTTCGAAATTTTGGTCTCTTTACAATGCTACAACCAAATCCTTTAGAGTCCTGAAGTCTCAGACTCTCGGAGTTCCAATCACTTTTCCAGCTACTTTGGCTAGGCGACTTGTACTTGGGGCTGATACATGGAAGAGGCCAGGGGTGACATGTGTCACGTTCCAATGGGTCTATAGGGTATGTGATATGCACGAATCTGGGTGACACCTAGCATGTCAAACTTGGGTCCACATCACCCCAGGTGATGTCACTGTACCATGTCACTCCAAAATGTTAGCCTTCTAACATTCCTTAGATCTCACAGTCAAGATCCAACCATGTAGATCCATGGATCTACAACTCCTGTCACTTCAAGAATTAGACGTTTAGGATTTTTGCGATGAAATCTCCTCTTTTCTCCTAAAGTTGGTCAGTGCCAGGTTGACCACAACCTAGATCTGACAGTTAGGAAAAGTCCTAAAGTATCCTCAAATCGATGAATCTCCTTACTTTGGGCTCCAAATCTTTTAGACACACCGCAACTCAACTTTCCCTGGAGTGCCCAGTCTCTGGACTCAAAGATATAGAGCTAAAGGTCCCTGTACATCGACAACTGAGAGGGACCCCGAAGAGTCTAAGGATTGACGGTCCTCATTACTTCATAACTTATACTTTTTGGGTTTTTGGTGTCACAACACCCCTATGTCGAGATGACTACATCGTAAATTTGATGGCTAGGATAGGACTAGAAGGATCCCCAGATATACGGTCCTAGTCACTTCGCGAATTCTGCCTTCGGGAGTTTTTGAAGTTACAACATCCTCATTTTGTTGAAGTGGTCAATGTCGGGATGAATTCATCGTAGATTTGATGGCTAGGAGAAAACCTGAAGGATCCCAAGATCAACAGTCCTGGTCACTTCACGGCTCCAACCATTGGGGGTTTTGGCTTCACTGCCACTCTATTTTACCGAAATAGGACTTCGCTAAAGTACCTTGTGTGGGTCCCTTCTCCTGAATGATTGGACAGTAGGTGGGGCTCCTAATGAGATCATTTGAGATCATTTGAGGCTCCAAATGGATAGAGATATTTCAATTTCAAAGATTAGTTGCATGAGATCTAGGTTTCCTTCCCTTGAAACCAAATTTGGAATGTGCTCAAGGATGGATTGAATGCTAGAAGGCTCTACTTCTTCTCTTTGAGTGTATATGGTGGCATAGTGAGTCAGTGTAGCTACTTTTATCTCCACGAAATCATTGATGATAAATCCATCCTCCCGAGTGATTTCCAATACATTATTTTTAGATTTTCATAGTTTGGATTGGTTGTGAAATAATTTGGCGTGTTTATCACCCACCTTGAGCCAAAGGATTTGTAGTTTCAACCTATCATACTATTCTTCCCTCTTTAATTTTTGTTGATATTGGCATTGAAGTTCAAATTCTTTTTTTTTGAATCTGTGTAGTTACTTATGATACTTCTGATTTTTTCACAGCTCTTCCAATTTACTTTTGATGAGTTTTTTCTCTTCAATTGGGGATGAAAGAGAAGACTTAGTCCAATTCCTTATTGAAAAAAATAATGTTCCGCTCCCATATGTACATAGGGGTGCTCCAGATCTAGGTATAAAAGGTTGAATGGATCAGATCAATCACTTCTTTGTGTTGGAGCCATTGTGCATTAAAATAGAAGGGGAGAGAGCCAAGGTTCAAGAGGGGTTGTGTAATACCCCTAGGATGAACCCCAATTGTAATGTAAATGTAATTGTGTATATAGGATTTTGATCCTTGGTGAACAAGTTTTGGGCACAGTTACGCATGCGCAAACCAAGGAAAGAGTGTGCACCTGTTTCATAACTTTGTGTGCACTTGAATAAGTGCATGAGGATTGTCATGTGCATCATCCAAGGGAAGATTGTGCATCGTTTTATAGATTTGAGCGCACTTGGGTAAGTGTGTGAGGATCACTTCAAATTTAAAACTGGACTATGTTTGTAGCCATGATATTTTTGGGGTCGAATAGCCTTTGTATATATGTATATTGAGGCCAGAGTGCCTACATTATTATTAGGATGGAGAGCCTGGATTATGACAAAGGCCAGTGCGCATATTTTTGTAAAATGTAACTACAATAATATATTAATAAAACATATCATTGCACACAGACCAATCATATGAAAAGAGATTGGGGGGTAAACTCCACTAGAATGAGAAAAGGGTGTGAAGATTAAAAGGAATATTTTAATAATATTTCCAAAAGTATAATTATGGGATATGTATTTATCATAAGTTCCTAAGGAATGGGAACAAGTCACCAAGTTGAGCTAAGTTATCTCTTAAGGTGACAAGTGTCCAGTTATAATCATGCAAATATATTGTTGGGCCTTAGTGTATTTCAGGGGGAATTTTTGCTCATTCCTTCATCATGCAGACGAACTTTCCTCTGGAAGGCATCCATATCTGGATGTAACTTACTATCATCACATAACCCTATACTTGGGAAGGCCTTTGTGCTATCGAAGAGGTGGGTTTTTAGGCTCGTGATTATCAAATAAGAGGGTTGTCATGCTCGTGTTTGTAGAATAAGTGGGTTGTTAGGCTTGTGTTTGTCGAAGAAGTGGGTTGTCAGGCTCGTAAGCATTCTCTCCAAGAGAGAGAACTACTGGGAATTATTTTCCCAAGGTGAAAAGTTGCAGCTACAGGGTTATGAGACTTCATGTTTGGCCTGTTGTTGAAGCCCTGGAAGGGAAGTGGGGTAGTTGAAGGACTGTTGAGTAGATAAGGGCCACACTTCTTGGGGTGGGACAAGCATGTGGGAAATGAGGGACTGTAATTTCTTTTCTTGGGTTGGCACCATTGTATAAGTTTTTTTACTATGGATAGACCTTAGCTTGGTTTAGTAATCCTTTTCCCAAGTGGATTTTTATCCTTAGCTCGAGGGTCACTTGCTACTGAGAGTTTCTAAGCGGAAAAGTCTATGGTTGGGAGGAACATTTGAGGTTTGTGTGCAGTTGGTGGATTACAAAAAAAGATAGGTACCTTCTTATGTGTATTATTCTCTAAGTAATGTGCATATACATGTTAAATATATTATGTGTTACAATTATGTATATGTATATTTGTGCATGGATTATATATGTTGTAGAACTACATGTTTGTTGCATATGTAGGGCATGGGACATGACAATTTATATGTGTTTATATACTGTTTAACATATGAAATTTTATGCTATTTATCTTATGGAATTGACACATAATTATGCTGATTGTGCATATTTTGTTTGTTCTACATAACTATCATATATGTAGAGCATGGTAGTTCAATTGTTTCATGTTAGATAATTATGTGGTAATAGTTATAGAATTCTGAGGCAAGGATTGAATCATCGCACACACAAAGTGGTATTAGTCCATTCATGTGAATGGGACAGATCCCACATGTGACATAGGATTGGTTACGCGTGTATTTGTATTATGAGTTCTTTCTGTTGTTATAGCCTCTATCTTGTTAAGTAACTTCGTCAGTAATTATATGGGTGATCTTGGTGGATATTGGTGGCCACCCACCTGTTCCAACTGGCTCCTTTTGCTAGTTTTTAGTTCAACATGTTCTTCTGTAATTCTTTGTAATTTTGGTTTCTACACTTCTGGGGATTTTTGGAGCCCTACACATATTCTAGGTGGATACTGGTGGCCTCACACCTAATCCAACTAGCTTATTTTGTATTTTTTCATGTCAACACATCTTGTTGTACTTCCAGGGTCGTTTTGGGGCCCTAAACAATGTTATTTTGGCTCACCATAGTCAAATTGTAGACAGAGTTAGATTTTGGTGACATAATGTGTAGTTCTCGAAAGGACCTTTCCAATGGGCTATCACACAACTAAAACGAAGATCGTATGCAAAAGTTGCAACCCCATGAAGTTAATGTACTAACTTACCCAAATGGGGACCACATGACTTTTGGTGTTGCATCTCCTAGGGTTAGGTTTTTGGATGTCTAGTGTTTTGGCATTCCTGTTTAACATAAAAAGGCCTTTAGAGCCTCATTGTAATCATCTTATTGCGAATGAACGTAGCCATCACATCTCTTCTCAGAGATAAATCTTCCACCATTCTAGAGAGTCTTACACTCTGTATTTTTACAGTGTCTTTACAATTCTTTCATTAATAGAAATCAAGTATTGTTGTATTTCTCTGTTTCTGACAATTTTCATGAGTATTTCATTGTGATTTCTCTACATTCATTTCATTCCAAAAATAAATCTAGATCAATGGGTTCTAGTGTGAAGCTAGAAATGTTGTGCATGCTGAGGGACCTTCGATGTGGCCAACACAATGAAGGTTGAGCACGTAGAATTGCTAATACATAGTTGTTTCATGTGGTACAAGGCCAATTTCGCGCACTAGGAAAACGTAGCGGTGCGTAACACAAGGCCAGTTATGTGCATTGTTGGTTTCAACGAGTTGCTTCTGCAGAAGAAAGAATTGATATCAGAGATTTATATAGCAAAGTTGCGATGGTGGAGACTTTACAATGTGCTAACAAGACTTAGCTAGGAGGCTAGATATGTCAGAACATGGTATCATAGCTCAAATTTTGATGTGACATGGCCTTTGAGAAGATTTGGGGACATTGTAAAGTGGTATCAGAGTTTTTGGTTCAACACTAGACTTGTATGGGCCAGACATCAACATGAAGTTGGAGAGACAAGCACTTTTATGATGGTCATGGGGTCACAAGCTGAAAATAAGGAAAAACCAATTGAGTGAAGAAAGGAATCGTATGTGCTAAGTATTGGTGTGCAATGTGTGCATACTAAATTTTGTCACTGCGTGGTGCAATATTTATGGTGTGTGAAAGATATTGATGCATGGAGTGTGCGCAGTGAATATTAGGAACTACAGGGTGTAGAACTGGTGGAGCACACATAATATGGGAATGCATTATGTGCACAATGAATATGGATGCCATGAAAATTTGATGGATGTGTACATAATAATAGTGTGCATGGAATGCACATTGAATATTGGTGATGCGTAATGAGCACAGATTGAATATGAGCATCACACGAAGTATAATTATTGGTGTGTACATAGTGTTGGTGTGCAATGTGTACACGTGGAATATTGGTGTTGTGTGGTGTAATGTCCCCAAGGCTGATCCCTACTGTAAATCTTGTTTATGAAATGAATTGTAAATATGTGTTATAGGCTGGTGAGCCGAGTTTATATAAGCTAGTGGGCTTATGTGATTGTTATGCCAGAGAGCCTAAGTGTTGAAAGCCAGGAGCCCGATTTTGTACCTGTATTTATGTGGAACAGTAATAAAATATAAACACCGTCGCATGCAGACCGACCATGATGAATGAGTGATGGGGGACTAAGCTTCCACAGAGTGGGCAAGGGATTAGTGGCTGGAAGGTGGGAAGAGGGGCTAAGTGTTGAGCCTAGGGGGCTAAGCTTAGGGGCTTAAGTCCTTGGGGAATAATATTAAAATATTATTCCAAACGACATGTGAATATTATGTTTTTATCCTAAGTTCTTTTGGAAGGACATGCGAATTCCAAATGGTGGGAGGAATGCATGTTGATGGAAGGCATGCAGTTTCATGGGTGACAAGTGTCAACCCAAGCCCATGCAAATAAAATGGCTGAGATGAGTTGTGTTGGGGGATGCTCCTCCATTCTACCGGACTGTCTGAGCGTGAACCCGTCCAACCTCTGCAAGAGACCTCGTGTAATTCTGAAACTAGGGGAAAAGTCTGTGTTGATTTCGGGAATAGCCTGTGTTGATTTTGGAATAGCCTATGTTGATTTTAGGGATAGCCTGTGTTGATTTTGGGGATAGCCTGTGTTGATTTCTGGAAATTCGAGACATCCTCTGTCTGAACAGATCGAGCCTGTGTTTGGAATCTCTATCCCAAAGCCATAACCGTGAGAACATCCTGTCATTATTGAGCCTGTTGGAAAGCCCGTGTCTATTTTCCCCGTTAGTTGTTGTGGCCATGCAGTGCTAAACTGTGTGTGGCTTGTTGGCTAGTTTGTACAACACTCTCTCCAGGTGAGAGAGGTGATTGAAATTGGAAGAACAGGTTGCTCTACATGTGAGCGATTCTCTCCAGGTGAGAGAGTTCGCAGAGGAAGGAGAGAACTCCTAGAAGGAACCCTGTAGCTACCATAGAGCTCAGAGACTTCTGGTATGGTCTATTACTGAAACCCAAGGCAAGAGAGGTTAGCATCTGAAGGATTGTCTAGGTGATAGAGAAGGTGTATACTCCTGGGGTGGAACAAGCATGTGGGGAAGGAGAGTCTGTGGGCAGTGAGTATGAGTGGTTCCTGGGAGAGAATTCCTTCCTTGTGACTGTGTGTTTTCCCTGTAACCTCAACCTATCCTAGGAATCCTTGCCTTGGGGTGGAGCTTAGTCCCAGCTCGGGGGTGACCTACTGATGAGCTTGATGAGCAGCGCGATCTAAGGCTGTGAGGTTCGTGGAAGGCCTGCACCTAGTTGGTGGAATAACCATCGTTTCCAAAGATAAGTACGAGGTGATGTTTCAATTATGTTACTGCATGTCTGTGTATTTATAATTATCATGTATTCTGCTATGCATACGAATTAATGTTAATACCAGTGATTATTTATAATAGCAGTAATTATTATGTTTACTATCAGTTTAAATGTGTTTCATTTTCTTAAATGCATGTCATGTATATATAATTAAGTATGAGATTGTTATTCCACGTAGTAATGTTGGCCGACCATGGGGTTGATGGTCGGGAACGTTACGGTTTGGTATCAGAGCGTTACAAGCTTCAAGTAACAAAAGAGAGTGTTACAGTTGAGAACGTTACAGTTTGGTGTCAGAGCATTACAAGCTTCAAGTAACAAAAGAGAGTGTTACAGTTTGGTATCAGAGTGTTACAAGCTTCAAGTAACAAAAGAGAATGTTACAGTTTGGTATCAGAGCCAAGGTTTCGATGCTAAGCCTAGATGGGCCAGTTGAGTGGACTTTGGACCGAGGTTTTGAGGAGAAATTGTGTCTGGAGGACCAATTTCAGACCTTTGAATTCTCGTGAGTGTCAAGGAGTTACTTGACCGTGTTACCAAGCTCAGGAGGTGTAGCGGTGTTAGGAAACTGCAGCCGATGTGGTATCTGGCCATAGGGAGAGAGGACTCCACACCAGAAGTGTTGGAGCCGTAGGATCTATTCAGGGAAAAGGAGAACCCTCGTGACCATCAGATCTAGAAAACGAGGTTTAAAAACCTTTTGGAGTTGCACAGGAACGTGGAAATCGAAATACGCGAAACCCTGAATTCGTCGGGACCGTCCATCTGGGGAAACACGTGGCTACCAAATGGTGTTTTGGCACCTGGGAAACCAAAAGGGAGGAACCTTGTTGTCGCAAGTCACGAAATAGAGAAACCTAAATTTTCGAAACGATCTACATAGTATATCATAAGATAGGAACTTGACCGTTGGATTAAGTGGAGGGGTAGATAGTAATTTCGGTATTTCGGCAAATGAAAGTTCGAGAGGGTGGATGCATAAACTCCAGATTCCTGAAACTCTGAAACGTCGAAAGAATCTGCATCATAGATTTGAGAAAGGTCTAATCGTTGGATTGCCTTGGAATGGACGTGGACACATGGGTGTGTACCACGTGCCAGTGAGTCGAGAAGTCAAGCGAGAAGGGTGGGACCCAATGATATCACTGAAGGTGACGTGGAACCTCCTCAACATTCCACGCACCACAGTGGTTAAGGGCGACAGCTGTGTTGTGGGCCTGGAGAGTAAAGTAAATCGGGATTTCGGGATTCGCAAAGGAGGAGCATGAGGCTCAACACTCTAACTCATGAAGCTGCGAGTTGTGAGAGGTGCTAGCACTTAGCCCTAACCTACGGTTATATGTAGCAGGCGCTAGCGAGAGGGAGCCATACCCGTATCACATCTCGGGTATCGACGTTTGGAGGAAGAAGAGTCGAGGGTCTTCAACTCGCGAACTCGCGAGATTGTGAAGTTTTGAAAGGTGCCTGTGGTTACGAGGGTAGGGAGAAAGAGGGAGCTATCACCCGAAAGTGATTATGAGAGTCTCATGGACCAAGACCCCAAAACCAGAAGTTCCAAAATTTGCAGATCCAAACAGAGCTCAAAAAACGTTTTTCTTGTTCATGTTGGTTTATGAGTGTTGTAAGTTTCTTGAAGGTTTAAGGTCTGACAAACTTCAGTTGATTGCACATTGTGTGAGATCGGAAGAGCGTCGTGTAGGGAAAGAGTGTAGATCTCGGT